>WIQG01000562.1:0-65336 GCA_014925785.1 Mycena galopus ATCC 62051 | reverse complement strand
CCACAATTTATCTTGGCAACGATTAAATGAGAATTGCAGGCCTGCAATTTTTGAGAGATGTACTTGCCTGAAGCCCTGCAGTCGGACAAAATCCGATAAATTGTTTTCAGTGTCTGACCAGGAAAGGTAAGATGGGAGACTGGGCAGCCTAGATATTTCAGACCAGTCCGCCAAATTTGCCAAGACCCCAGAGTCGGCATTCACGTCCGCATCGAAGATGTGGAAATGGGTTATATTCTGGAGAAACGGTAGGTAGAGACATAGCGGAGGGTAGGAGACTTTCTTTAGTCAGTGACATCATCAGCAGCGAGGGTGAGGTACATTGGTCGTATGTGCGCCAGAACTGAGAGAAGCCGAGCAGCAGAGAGATCACCGATGAGCGCGCAATCAGCAACTCCTCTGCAGTGGTGAACCACACTGGATAGCTCAGCATCGAACCAGCCGTCATCCGAGTTGAGATCCGGAGAAACCCAAGAGAATGCCGTCAGACAACCATTGCTTGAGCTCGATGTACCACACTTGCGAGAACTGGTGTTTTAAGGGTTGCAAACTGATCTGATTTTAGTGGAGAATAGAGGTTCGATCCTGGAGGATTAGCATCAACTGATTGAACATCTTCGCACGGTAACTCACCTGAACAGAGGCGCAGCGAAACCTGGGCGACATACAATGTCTTGCGTTTTGCCTTCCTATGAGGTGGACGACGAAATGGCCAGATGAAGAGGAGAATCCGAGCCTGACGTGATGTGAGGGCGATCGAAGAAAGCAAAAATTCGGTTTGTCAGAGCTCGAGCAGGCACGAACCCCGGTGGCAGTGGCGCGATCGGGGGAAGATTGAGAAAATGGGAGACTCCGTTTTTGAGCCTGCAGGTGAGAGGCGCGGCTATCACCGTAACGATCACATCAGTGGCAGTGGCGTGATTTGGGGAAGATCAATAAGATCACTATCTCTGAAAGCAGACCTGAGGACTGTTCCAGTCCCAGTAACACAAGTTACTTAGTGAGGCATCCCATTTTGATCAGCTCACGCTTAACCTCGCTTATCTCGCCTATTTCTATTTTGTATTCCTTATTTTCTATTTTGATGGACTCCGTAGTAACTTTTAAAAGTCACATTACTCTGGTTCGCCCGCGGTTTTGAAGCCATTAGTGGCATATGCTGCGCACTGCAAATAACTTGAAGCCATCAGATGGTTCATATGGCTGTTGCGCAAACAGGTTATGGTATCTTGCGCGTTGAAGCTGCCCGAACGACAATACCCACTGTCGTCCTCTCTATACAAGTAACAACTGAGAACTGTCTCAACTTGGGTCGCTCGTTACTTTTCTCTCGTTACCAGGGGGACCGGCTGGATTCATTAGGATCCATGCGACGGGCCATGCCAACGAACTTGAGTGGCGCCCAATCAGTAGTTGTTAGCCAAGATTGTGGCTTGGTCGAGAGGAGGGAAGTGGCCAATCAAAAGAAACCTTGTGATGCTTCACTACGGCCCCGAAAATTGAGTTTACGCTTGAACGTTGGTGCGCATCAGGAAAATTTATGTGGCCCCCCACGTTTTGAGAGCATGAGAAACAAATAGAAGTGATAAAATGCGGCTCTTGCGTTTCTCGATCGCGTATGCGGTACTGCGCACTATGCACCGCTACCAGGGAGATTTAAAATGGGATTTTCCGGGATTATTCCAGGATCTCCACAGATCTACACAGATAAGATAATTTTACAAATGTCCCAAAATACTTCCATCTTGCTCTCCTACATAGTCTCTCCTAGACAGACGCTACAAACATTTTTATCTCGTACCTCGATCTATCTCCTGCACGAGAAAATCGAAACACCGATCCTACGAAGCATCAGGCAGCCCTAGATTTCACGCCTGTTTAGTGGAGTCACTTGTCGTCAAACTTTGCCATCACATGCGGTTTCGTACGGATCAAGTGGCAGGTTATTATGTGTCGCTACCTATATATTGCCCTAATGCCTCGAGCACCTTGGCGCTGGATATTTCGCCGTCCCCCGTTGTACTGCGAAGCTCCCTCTTAAATTCCTCTTGCGATTACCCGTCCATCCTACCCTTCGAATTCGCGTCCCACCATTTGATTATGGCAGGAGTTGCTCTTATGTGCGTGCCATACCGCTGCTGCCTGCGCCCCCCTTGCTGACTCGGCTCAGTTTCGGTCCCATGCTCATCGGTGCGTCTCCCGTACATGTCCTGTCTGCAGGAATCTCATTGGTCCAATAGGCATCATGCTGAACCTGATGCTATACGGGGTGCGCTCATCACATTCTTCCCACTCGCTCCCGTTGATCTCAAGAGTGCAGTCCATCGTCACACAAGTGATTTTGACTTCGTTGCCGCGGGGTTTGCATGTTAATTGTGTTCAGGTGTTCAGATACTATCGATACTATTCCAAGTACCCAACATCGATTTACTGTACATTGGCGATGCTAACGCGTTGTAGGAACTTTGTCTGGATTCGACGCTTTGTGCGTTCCCTTTCTTTTGGTTTGATTTAACCATAATTCAATGGTAACCAGCTGCTTTACTTGTTGACAATCGAAACTGCCAATGTCGTCATTCAAGGGGGCATCATCTACGAGCCTTTGATTATTGAATACGGTCAGTGAGAGGCTGGACTTGTGTCTTGTCGCTCGGGCGTTGCTGATTCCAGGCACAGATGCGGTGCTTACCTTAGCTCCGAAGCGTGAGCTACCTGTTGAATCTTCCAAGTTCATATTCTAATCATGAACTGGAACCCAGTCCTCCCCGCAGGTAAGCGTTGCGTTTGCGCCGCAGGTAATCCATTCACCATGGCCCAGATCCGATCATTATAGTCTGTTGTTCATTTTCGGGTGTCACCGGAAATTCATTTTTCACTCACAGGTAATCGTATCGGTGCCGATTCAACATTTTGCGGCATGGCGAATCAACGGTATGCAAGTTCTGTATTCTGTGATAGTATCTCTGAATGCGGTCGCCCTGTAGTCATCACTCACTCGTTCATCCTACCGGGCGTCATTTCCTTCCTTTCACTTGTCTCTTTCGGTGCGTTTGCGAACAGCAACGGTAACTTGTGGCGTTGTTTGACCGCATGTTGCAGGTAGCGGAATAAACATGTCTGTCAAGCTATTCCAGAACACTGGAATCAACCAGTTCGCCATTTTCAAAACATCTTCAATCGGCTGGTTGGTCTCGAGCGCTGCGTGCGATATTCTCATTGCTATCGGAATGTCGTACGCCCTCTACACGAGGAAGACCGGATTTTCGCACGTCGACGGACAGATTAATCGGATTATAAGATGTATGCGCTACCTCTACCCCAGATACCTATACTGAGTTGAGCAAACGCAACAGTGACTTTGGAAACCGGCGCCTTCACGGCCATCACAGCCATCGCGGTTATCGTGCTTTCTATCGTATTCCAGGTGTGCAATTCCCTCCCCGTGACGTAACGATGATACTAATATCCTTCGCAGGGGACAAGAATGAACTTCATCGCCGATTTTCCGCTCTCAGCGGTGTATACATGTTCATTCCTTGCGATGTACCTCTCGGCATCCTGTCGATAGACTACAGCTAATACCGCAATTCGCTCAGGCTGAAATCCCGAAACTCTGCGGATGCAGAACATTCTCACAGAGCGCAAACGATGTCCTCCTCAAACGGCCAAACCACCCTCCAAGGGCAGCCGTCGTTCCACAGGAAGCACAAGGCATGTTAGTCGGGATTGCTCGACACAGCACTGAACGTCAAACTACAGATAAGAAGTTCATCTTTGCACTGGAACGATCCGCCAGCCGCGCGCCAATCAGTGGCAATACCACCGCAAATGTTCGCGAGTGAGAATCACACTCTTGGAGATGATTGCTATTGGAAACGACAAGCAGTCTAATGCTCACAAGCCGGACTTGGTTAATGCCTCTGCGTCCAAGTATTCTTTTCACTGATCTGTGTTTATTAGATGGTCTAGCCACTCCCACCGCCTCGACATCGCCTTTCTTCTGCATTCGGGACTGTTGTATTGCTTTGTTCTTCTCCCCAAAACGCTACTGTACAAATATCACTCAGACGAAGTCAGTCAACCGTCGAGAAAACATTTTGTAGTTTGCCACAGTAGATTAATTTGAAATATGGAAATACGTCCCTCAGTGCACACTGACGATCAGCACCGACGCCGACAAAGCAGAGGCGGCATAACTGATAGTTTTACCCGCAGTGAAAGTTATCGCGCGATGCACAGCAGCTTTGGGTTCGTCGCAGTGTTCATCGTCCCCGTGGCTGCGGTCAGCACAGTCCCGGCACCCGCCGTCGAGAATCGTGAACGGTAACGTAAATACGACGGTGTTGGGAACCGTCGCGGTGTTGACCATCTGAATGACACGTTAGCATGACAGGAATAGTTGACAGTCAATATGCGCGAAACCTTGAGGCAGATTGGGCTGGCTGTGGTGTTCTTCGTGCACTCCACTGCGCGGCGCTGGCAGTCGAATTGTGGAGAAGGTTAGACAGGTGTCACCTTTATACACGCCAAACATCTAAAGCCCATTCAATAACTTGTGTTACATCCGTACGACTCTCCTACCTGTTGAATATAGCACGACATAGACTTGATGAGGGTGGTTGGCCCGTGAAATGAATGGGAAACTCCGAGTAACGAAAGGTACGGGAAGCTAATCAGGTTCGGCGTCTGATCTGGGTCAACAAAAAAAGCCCGATTTAACTGCTGTGAAACACATACCCATTGCGAGTTATTGAGATACTGTGGGCAGAAGCAATTTAACGCTCAGCTGATTCCCGAAGATACTCACGTTGAGCAACGGTGCATACGGTGCCGCAACACAATGTCCCTGTTGCGATCAAAGCCGTTCATATACGCGCCTCAGCAATGAACCTTGGTCGAATATAAACCGAACGAACATCCATCAAAGTTGTAATATAAATGACTCACCATCGATTTCGGGAAAGGCGAGCGCAGCCCCCGAGTTGGCGGTAGTCACCACGTATTCTCTCTGTCGAAGTACATATCAGCTTGTCCAACGGAAATCTCAATGTGAAAAGCGTACTTGGAGGAATTGCTGTCCGTTTCGGGGCAGGATATCGAAGTGGTAGCATCCGCCAGTGAAGAAGTCTACACGGTCTTCTCAGCGCTGTGTACACCAAATAAATCTATCCGGGGCGCTTAATCGGGTTGGAGGAGATATGGGAAATCCCAGGCCTTCGGGGCGGGTCCAGTCACAGATGGGACATCTCCGCAGGTAGCGCTGGTTGCAATGTACGCTGTAGTTGATTGATTCGATCAGGATGAATATCAGACATTAATAAAGAAACCTACTGAGTTGGGAGAACTCCGCGCTGAGATAGAACACGGCCCAGCGGTAGCTGTTGTATCTGTGGACAGATTAATCGTTATGCAGTATGATTTGTCATGGCACGGGTAGAATCGCACACGTGCTCGCGGCGACGAAATCTTCGTTCCCGATTGCGGTGTATTGGAGAGCAACTAAACCGAGGTGAGGACGACGGTCGCCGGTGCTGCGCATGCGTATCGAAGAACTTACAAGGTTCGGGGTGTCCAATAGCTCCATGCATGGCCCTGCAGAAGTTAACCGTCATGAGATCCACAGTTCTCAGGTGTAAAAGCGACTGGACAAACCCGGGGTGGTGGTGGGCCCTACGGCAAAGATGATTCTACAGGCCCTCGGTCGGCATCGCCCGAAAAAAACAGAGCTCACCGGTCGATCGCGTCCTGGGCGGAAGGCGCGAGACTCGCTTGAGCGACAGAGTTGCCGTCGAGCGAATATGCTGTGCATGATTCCAATCAGCTAACCAAACCCACGAGTCGGAACGGAGATATGCGCACCAGTGCAGGCTTTCGGTGTTGGTCGGATCAGTTGGGATGCACCTGAGCCCGCCATGATCAGTTCCATGCCCATGTCTTCAATCCATTGGAGGTATTCCTGCAACGAATTTTGGTCAGTCCCCGCTGTTGTCAAAGGGGTTCACCGACGTAAAGTTCGAAACCGCTGTTGTCTCGAGAGACGATGTTGGCCAGAATTGAATGGATTCAACGAATTCGGTGTGGATATATCCCCAGTCGCCTTGCCTGCCAGGCCGTGCGGTGAGCGCACCAAGCTAGTTTCTGTGAGCCAGGTTACAGTTGGCGTCAGGGCTACGCACCGTCCAGCGAGTCGCAGTGCTCCCGCCCTCGAGGTCTGCTCGGTCGCGACTAGATTAGCTTCGACGACCGGGTAAGATGCGCACTGTTTCCTCCAGGGAAGCGGAAAAATCTCGGATTCGGCCTGCACACACCCGTCGTCAACCACATGTTGGATATGCACATCACAATTACACGCACTTCCGATATGTCCAAACGCATCCCATTCGCGCGGCCCTTGAACGTCAGCGGGAATACCGTAAACATCGCGAATTCAATGGTCTGGCCTGTAACCGTGGCGCCGTTGAGAGAGACCACAAAGCGGTTGCTGCCGTTCGCGGGGTGGATGCCGGGGCGATTGAAAAAAGTCACTTGCTTCAATCCTGCGCTCGAGGTGAATGCAACGACGCTCGAGCCGACCGTCGCTCCAGCGGAGTTTTGGAATGACATGGTGGATTTGCGTCGCGGGGGTGTCTGCAACGGTCCGCCTGAACCTATGACACGGGGAGAGTTTTGAGTAACGGCGTTGGGGCGATCAAACACACAGAGCGTATGGTCGAGGGTGGTGGCCAAGAACTTGGAACAAAAAACACGTTCCGTGACCCGTCACATGATGGCACGATCGCTGATGCAATCAATTGTCGGGGCCTCAAACGTCTCCGAGTCTTTCAGGAGAACATATTTCAAATTGCACCCCCTGTGAGGACTCAGGAGGCAGTGCATCTAAAGTTTTTGTGGCTAGTTTGCCATGGCGCGACGGTATCACTGCGCCAATAAAATCTCCAAAAAAAGGAGCGCAACTGGGGGAGAAACGTCACAGCTGCATGAATCGAAGCCCTACGGCGGAATTCGCAAGGATGAGACAAACGCTCCTGTCAATCGGGCCTAGACTTTTCGTGGAGTCTCTTAGGAGAGCGATGCACGGCTTTGTAGGAGCTACGGCTAAGTATAAAGCCAGCTCCACCCAACTCGACGCGACTTATCGGTACTCTCTCCTCAGCACCATGTCGAGCACCCTCACCAGTTTACAAGTGCAGGAAGTGAACTTTGCTCTCGGGCCATGGGTGCGTAACATTTCATTTCTCACCATCACCAGCATTGATTTGGCCCCTGATATCTGCAGCTAATCGGCTCGTGTCTGGATTTATTGTTGCAAGGTGTACTGTGTTGCCAGGTACGCGGGAGCCTTCCTTGTCACACAGTCCAGAACACTCATCTTTCACTTAGTTCAATAACTATTGGTCGTAGGTTTTCATGTCGACCGTTATAATCTTTCCCGCAGTTCAATTCGGATTGACCCAGATACTATCGTGACGACAAGCGATCCCTTCGGATCGTGGTCGCCGTCTTGGCGCTCCTCACGGTGCTCAAGTCAATCCAGGCGTTGTGAGTCGTCTGTATTTTGGCCCCGGAGATGAGATTCCAACGCATATTAGCGCGATAATATGGATAACGTTTATCCGCTATTTCGGCGACGTCGACGGCGCAATTTTCCTGAACTATACCGCCTGGTGGCAGGCAGGTAATCCACTCATGGTTTGTCATGTTATCTAGTGGTTTCTTGAAAAATAATGACACGCCATCAGGTTGCAGCAATCGGATTATATGTCCAATGCTACTTTTGCTTCCGTCTTTGGGTCATTTCGAAGAAGATTTGGGTCGTTGCCCCGATTGCGATCGTATTCCTCTTCGCATTTCTGGCCATGGTGGTTGCGGTGCGTAAAATCCCTTCCATCTGCCTAACAGAATTCTCCTAATATTCTGGTAGACCTACTACATAACGATTGAGGAGAATGAGCCCATCAAAGAGTGGTGTCAGTGAGAATTTGCCTGCCGCGGAACCCAAACTAATGCTGTTCAGTTGCGGCGCACTTGAGTTCTGTATTCGGTGAGCATTCCATTTCTGGTCTGCTTGGGATCCAAATTAAAAGTCGTTCAGTCGGAGACATCATTCTTTCCCTCACGACAGCATACTTTCTGCTCAGTTCCAAGAAGGACGTCCTCCCCCAAACCGCCGGTCTCATCAACGCGCTGATCCGCCTCACATTCCAGACTGCCGCCCCCGCCGCCATCTGGTGTGTTCCCAAGCCTATGTTGAAGCAGCCGAGGCTTATACTGATTCAGCGCGATGTTCAATCTGATATTCTCGCAAATCACGGTCGCCGACGTGACTGCATTCGTCTCCACTGGGTTCAATATGCCGCTCCCGAAACTGTGCGCAGCGTTTATCTCTTGTTGTCCCCGAAGGCTGTGGAGCTGATTATGTTGTAGGTATGCAATTAGCATGCTCTGGACGCTCAACGCGAGGCGGACCATCAGCGCCAACCATAGCAGCGAGCATGGGATGACACACACCAGCAACGAGTTCTCCGGGGGACGCTCCCGCGCGCAGCGCCGCAATAATGTGCGCTTTCTCCCCTGTCGTCCCCGCAGGCTGTACTCATCATGGGCTGCAGGACGTGGAGCTCGGCGCGATTCAGGTGGTTACGCAAACGGAGACGCATATCGACGTGAGTGCTGACCGGAGTTGATCGCTGATGACTGATTTTGTTTAGGTGCGCGACATGTGGGACCAGACACGAAGCAAGGCCCCAAACCATACTGATACCAAGAAGAGCGACGATGACTCTTCAGTGCAGGATCTGAAGTGAAGCCGTAGAGGGGGATTTTCTTAATAGTTTAGAGGGGTATTTTTTTAATAGTTTAGAATCATTGTTTTGCGCCGCCGTCGAGTGACTTGCTGAACTTTACCCTCCCTTGCAAATGGGCCTCCAGGCGACGTCCAAGGAATTTTCAATATGCTTTTAAGACGCATGAGCTCACATATCCTGATTCCCACCACAAATTTACTTCATCAATTGAGCACTTGAATCAAACTTGACATGGTCATACCTGAACTCGTGAATTTTGTTTGCACCTTCCCGCAAATCCCGATTGATCGATGATCACATTCATTATCCGTTCTTTAAGATTATGCTCATTCGGCTGTGCTATATCCCCATGTAATCCTTCTCCTTCTGTTTTTCCCTCTGCTCTTGCGCTTGGACCGACCTCTTTTGTGCTCCACTGCCTTTTCGTTTGCACCGGAACGACTGACTTACGTGGAGTTCTTCCTTGACACGGTGCAGCAAACCGTAGTAGCTGCGGTCTACGGCGCAGCAATGCAGCCGCGAAGCCACGCAACCCTCCCGGCATACTCTTGACATATATAAAGACGGCCTGCTGCTGTTGGATACCATTCTTTGCCCATTTTTCCCCTCAACATTACTATGCTTCTCGGCCGATCTGATTTCTCAGCCATTCTGTGTGCTGGGTACTGAGCTTCCATTCAATCTGTTGCAAATCTGTTGTGCTGTTTCTGTGCTCCATTGGCGCAGTGTTTTCTAATGGGATTCTGTGCTTCTTTGAATATTGCTCGACTCAACTCGCGTTGTTCTGTGCCTGGGATTGGCAGGATCTCTTCAAGCCTTTGGCGATTCCTTTTCTTGGACTGAGATTATCGATGTTGCTTACCTGCAATATTCAGTCAACTCCGGTTTCTGGCTCTCCCTCGCCTAGCTCCGTTCCCCTCCACCTCGGTTCCACTTTACCGCCCTCCTTACGATACGATTCCCTCTACGCACTTTTTAATTTACTCGGGCTCCCTTCGGGAGTCGCTTTTCGGCTAAACCCACTCGGACTGAGTCCCCGCCGGACGTGAGTTCAGTGCCTTGATGCACTCGGTCGCCAAGCATCAGCTCGAGGAAGCCGTCATCCACTCGGGCGATTAGATAGCAAGAAAAAATTCCAAAGAGTCTGCCCATGGTAAGCTTGGTTATAGGAGCCGGGGCGCTATGGACTACTGGGCAGCGGAAAGGCGGAATCTTTCGGGAAGCAGATCAAAATTCGGATCCAATGGATCAACTCCGCGGTAATGAAGTCCGGGTAGAATATCCCGTAGAATTTTGGTAGAATTGATTCGACCAAAAAAACCAGTGAGATGATGCGCGGTGAAGTGGAGGAAATGTCCATGAACGTCAATAGCGGTTGTTTCAGCGGCTTCCTTACTCTCTAACGCGTCCTGCTTGTTTTCAATCAACTTGAAGGGTTACACCCGTTCGAAGTTGGAACCCATGCTCTACCACGATCGTTTTCTCAGGTTTTCTCCCGCCCAGCCGTAATTCCGTCGCACAGTGCCACTTTAACAGTGATATGGAATATTGGGGGCATTGAGACCGGATGAGGCCAGGCATTACAAGGGCGACGAAGACTGGCGTCGCCCGTATGTATACAATATGTAGTTCGGCAACAAACCGCGATATCTCGGTTTTTTTGATTAGTGGAGACTCTACCCGAGCTGAGAAATAGAAGGCTCGAATGCGCAGACCGGGCCGTGCCCAGCTAACTCCGAGTCGGAACCAACATGTGGGGTCAACGTGGGAAGAGATCTGAGATTGACATATTTAAGGGTCGGCTTCAAGTTTGCGGCGGACGATTATGCAGCGCCCCCAACTGCGACCTGCAGGTACGCCCAGGACGCAGACACCGGATACTCTGGAAGCGGACGTTTGCCAGGCAGCACTCAGAAAAGAGCAACCTGCGCCCACGGCGGTATCGGTGCCATCATTTCCTGAGGGAGGGCTTCGAGCTTGGGCCACGGTTGCGGGAGCGTGCGTCCATTTTTTGAAATATCATTCCAACCACTGACCTGGCGTCTTTCCCGCAGGTTCCTGGTTCAGTTTTGCGGTTTTGGGTTGGTCATAATATTTGAAGTGCAGTCTTAAGCGCAAACCCATTTCCAGATATACCACTTCGTTCGGCGTCTATCAAGGTCAGATTCCTCTCAGTTGCTGGCAGGTACGGTGGATTCAATTTCCTTGATAGAATTTTATACCAGAGACTACTTGTCACAATCCTCATCGTCGGCCATCTCGTCGGTTACAATTCACATAAATCTACCACCGGTAAATTTATATATTCGCAGATGGATTGGAAGCATCAACGCCTTTATTGTAATTGCTGGAGGCCTCGTCTCTGGCCGTTTGTTTGATCGAGGACACTTGTGAGCATTTTTTCACCCCCAGAAAAGAACTCTTATAAGGTATCCAGCTACCTTCTTGTTTGCGGTGGAAGCCTTTTGCAGTGCTTCAGTTTGTTCATGCTCTCCCTTTGTCAACGAGAGCAATTCTACCAGGTTGCCATTCGCCCCACTGTCCGTGAGATTCTTTGCCCAGATTAATTATCTCCACAGATACTTCTCGCCCAAGGAATTGGTGTCGGCATAGGTGCTGGAACGGTCTACGTCTCGAGTATCGCCGTCGTCTCACATTATTTCCTAAAACGCCGTGCGCTTGCGATGACTATTGTCGCTAGCGGCTCATCTCTCGGTGCAATCGTGCATCCAATAATGCTGAATAATACCTTCCGCTCATTGGGCTTCGGTAACGCGGTCCGGGCCAGCGCGGGCATGATGAGCTGCCTTCTTCTGATATCCTGTCTCTTAATGCGTCCACGGCTCCCTCCTTCCACGAGAAATGCACCCTTCTGGCAATCATTGCCGCGTTTCGCGCGCGATACCCCCTACGTATTGACTGTCCTCGGGTGCGCCTGACTCTTCTTTCCTCATCTATGCCCCACTGACAGGATGGGTAGAATATCCACCTATACAGTTGGATTTTACTTCCCTGTGTTTTATTTACAGCTGGACGCCGTCAAGCATGGAATCAACGAGACCCTCTCGTTCTACTCCGTCAGTCTCATCCCACTCCCAGGTTGCATCGCTTGAGCTCACCGAGTGTAGCTGGTAATTTTGAACGCCGCCAGCTTCGTAGGCCGACTTTCCCCCGGGTTTTTCGTGCACCAGCTTGGGGTCCTCAACATGGCCACCGCAGCCGTTGGAATCGGCGCAGTGCTCATCCTCTGCATGATTGCGTTGAAAAGCATTGCTAGTCTTGTGGTCATTGGCGTGTTGTACGGCTACGTCGCGGGCATCTGTGCGTGCTCCTCCGCTTCCCTAGCGCTTATCGTTTCAAAAATGGTTGGAATAGTTGTAACCTTGATGGCCCCGCTACTTGCCGTCCTCACGGACGATCTGAGTGAGCTTGGGTGAGTTGGGATGAGGTTCCGAAGGCCAGTTCTCTCATTGACCTTGATAGCCTCCGAATGGGCGTCGGGTTCGCAGTGGTCGGCATTGGGGGCTTAGTTGGTTCGTCGGTTCCCGCCAAGTGTACCCTGGCCAACTTGTTTTTTTTCAGGAGGGCCAATCAGCGGCGCGCTGCTCACCAGCCAATTCATCTGGTGGCGTCCGGCGCTCTTCGCCGGGGTGCGTGTTTTTGTGGACGGAGAGTCTGCTGTCTTTGATCCATTCTTCTATTACAGCTCATGGCCTTCGGTGGATTCATTTTCTTCTTTCTGACCATATTTGCTGTGCGCCGCAAGGACAGGCGCATCGCTCTCGAGAAAAACGAAAATCCTCGGACGGATCAGCACCCATAGTCGACATTGTCAGGACCCAGCACTACTCGGATCCGAGTACTATTACTTAACCTAACCCTACTTAGGTGGAGGACAGGCTTATTTTCCTCCAACTCACGCGCGCGGCGAGCGATTCACGCGGTCGAAAGTCCAGAACAATAGCATTTTGTGTTTCTCGGTTGACAGGCCAATTTTCTATGAATCGATCTCCAGCGCCAACCTTCACAATCACATCACGTGAACAAATCGCGTCGTATCCACCAAGCAAATACCACCAAATTCAGATAAGGTTTTTTTTTTTTGAATCCGTGTTTTATTTCCTTTGCCTAAGGCATATGGTAAATAATACCAACTAGTGTTCTCTGTCTACTGCGTGATTGTCCATAATGTGATAGTTCATACTCAAATCAGATAAGGTTGATGGCTGGGATGGCGGTGTGCATGGTATCGTCCTCCGCAATTGCATGATGCCAAATGATTTCCTCTCTCGCTCGAAAATCGGAGGCGTTCTCCCATATGTACGTTCCTGTAACATTGATCCGCGCTATTCCCCTTGAATGTAAGTATATGCCTCGGTGTACGGCATGTTTTCGAACTGTTCCGCGTCAGGCCCATTGTCCGCGAGGATGAAGAACACACGGGGACAAAACCAAAACTCGGTGCTGGACGGCGCAACACCGGACAAAATAGCGGAAAGTTAGGAAACTAAAACGTCAAAGGAGTCGGCGAGTGTTCACAGATAGGAAGCTCGCCTTGTCCCACATCATTGGCATTGTGCCATAGCATGTCCGTACTCCACCATCAGCCTGTTATAAGCCTCCTTCCACCATCCAACCTCCTGCTGGAAATGGCCGCCCTCAAATCGAGCGGCCTTATCCATCGCAGTAGCGATTTCTTCTGAGGTCAAAATCGCAGTTGAAACCTCGAGATCAGGGAGAAAGGGCTTCACACGGGTATAATGGACGATGCGCATCTCGTCAGCCAATCGCTCCCAAAGGATCGGACTGCGTGCCTACATTCCAAACAAAGTGCGGGTCAGTACTGAAGCATGGCGGCTGTCAAGAGATCTCGCCTTGATCGCCAGATTTGCATTGTAAATATAGGGCAACCGGACGCAGGTGCCGCCAAAGTACAAGTTCAAAAAAGCCTGCTCGGCCTCTTCCAGGGGATATTTAGCGACCTCCAACTGCTGGCGCATATTCTCTGTTGGTGATTTTAGTCCGTACAGTCGCGGCTTTCAGGGTAGCATAGTACCGTAGACCGCCGAGGAAGGTCGGAATGCAAGCACCCCGGCATTAAACGTGATACTGAAGGCGCGAGGATCCCAGCCGATACGTACATCTGGAACGGCGCCGAAGTGGAATGGAAGGTCGAACAGCTCGTCAAAGTTGCCGCGGACGAGCGTGTCCGCGTCGAGGTACACGGCACTGTCCACGCCCTTCTGGTCCAGGTTCCAGATGTTAAGTTTCGTGTATTGCTCCCTAAATCGCGTGTAGATATGTTTGCCCCCGTGTGGGGGTGGGATCAGAACTACCGGGTATGGCTCCCATCCAACGGCGCGCGCGATGCAGAGAGCCTTCGCCGACACCCTGCTCTCGATGTAGGGCAATAGCATGCGGGCATTGACATTCGCAGCTCGGACGGAATGCCCGAGAACGGCGACACCGATGGCGTAGCCGTCCGACTCGAGGATGGAGACCACTGCTCGTCGACTTGATGTGGGGTGTCGCAGGTCGGCGCTGACCGTCACGGGCAGTGGATTTCTACGCCACTCGCGGTCAGTGGAAGGGAGAAATGGGCAGGTACGGGACGTGCATGTTCTGGTAATCGTCCAGTGGGTTGTAACGCGACCGAATGAACTTGCTTATTCCAAACCAGAGTATGGCCGCCACTGCCAGCACAATCCCCAAGGCCGCCCATCGCCTCCACCTGCTGGGTTTAGTGCGAGCAGGGGCTCGGTCCGAATACGATGGTAATCGTACATATGTCCAGCGGTCCCAGAATCGTTTGAGCAGTGAGGACATGGGGTAGTTTCCAAAAGGCCTTGACGCCATGCGGGGCTGGGAGAGAAAAAGAAGCACAGGTCGCCATCTGCGCAGCCTATCTCAAGCCTTTTTTTATCTCCGGAATTCTGCGAAGGTATACAATTGAGTCCTGACCCGTTCGTCACGGCAGAACCCGGCAGGTCGGCGGTCGCAGTGAGGATATTTCAGGTCGATGGTTCGATGTGGGCCGCCTTCGGCGGCTCAGCCCCTCATCCACGCTGCACGATTCGAGCGACAGCCACGGTCGACAGGGAGAATCATGATGTCGGTGCAGATGCCAAGCCCGACGAAAGCCAGGGCCGGAATGACATCCAGCACTGGCGACGACGTTAGTGAAGTATATTCTGGCAGAAATAGCGAAAGTCACAGGATTGGGCGTTAATCTCGGCGACGTCCGACAATCAAAGGACCAGATCGAGTCCGCGGACGCGAGATTACAGGCGAGAGCACGTTCATCAAGGGGGAATCAAGAATAAATTTTTGTATATAGGGTGGGGGGGGGGGGGGGGGTCCCAGAGAGGCTTAAAAAAACTTTTTGACATACTTTTCAAACAGAGTTCAAATGTGTTCAGAAACAAATTTGAATCATATCTGAGGCTCCCCGAAGTTTTGTGAAGAATATATTTTGTGCTGCGAGAAGTGGGCATCAGGTGGCGATGCATGGGCACATGACTCGGAGATGCATGGGCATATGACTCGGAGCACCGGTCCGC
Source organism: Mycena galopus ATCC 62051 (assembly GCA_014925785.1). NCBI lineage: Eukaryota > Fungi > Basidiomycota > Agaricomycetes > Agaricales > Mycenaceae > Mycena > Mycena galopus. Next base: position 49,972 of record WIQG01000562.1, on the reverse strand, counting down.
TGCTAACTGTGGGAAACTCCTTCCCGATATAGGGGGGAGGGGGGGAGGGGGTCTGAAATTTGGCTTAGAAAACTTTCGGAGTGGATATACGATTTTTGAAAATTGATTCCCCCTTGACGTTCATAGCGAAATTGACAGAAATCCGAAATACCTGCCGAGAGAGCAAAAAAGTGGGATGGGGATGCTACTTGTTCGAAGAGAGCGGAATCCAGTAATATATGTAGATGCCAGTTGGTATCCTGATCGTCCTTCAGCTTGGGCATCGTTCATCGAAGAGTGGTCCAGCAATGTAATTTGGTCTAGCTGGGAATGGGAATGTAGTGGACCGGCTTGCATGTAAATCGCTTGGATTTATTCACAAGCTGAACCCTCGCACAGGAAATCGGGGAGGATTATTGCGCCAAAGGATTCTGAATGTCCTCAGCGCCAACACCAAAGCCGAAGTCGAATCTCTTGCCGGTGTTCTCGTTTTGTCCCGGTTGTGTCCCGGAGTGAAAGGCCGGGGATTCTTTGTAATCTGACGGAAAAACACTGGTGAAGAGAGAAGCTCCAGTGGTCAAATTGGCTGCCATCGAAGCCTGTTTTTTGGTTCGCGTTGATGCCAAATGAATGAGAGTTAACATTAGCAAACCCTGCCCCCTTACGTAGCGATTTGCAGTGTACCATCTTTACTTGCAGTACTTTTTGGCTGATGTACGTAGTGCGACATAGCGCCACGAAAGGGAGTACCATCGCTAAAAATGGCCCAGGGTTTGCTGATGAAGCAGTCGATACGGCATCATGCAGGAAGGAATCTGTGGGCCCCTGAAGATTTTGTCTTGCATATCCTATACAGATCCTCAGAGTCACAATGAGGATACCAGGCATACGTACGGAATTCCAGTGTACTTGATGTCAGGTCCCAAGATGGCGGGAGAAGGGGAGCAAAATTGTGGCTGTGCTCGGCAATCACGTAAGGCTCGCGCCAAACAGCCACACCCCGCCCTCATCAGCAAACCCTGGGTTTTGCCGTAGTCGGGCCGTAGCCCATGTAGTTGCCATAGTTTTTGGGTCAACTACGTAGCGCTCCGTAGCGCTACGTAATATTCCCATAGTTTTTGGCATCGGTTGTAGCTGCTGTAGTTTTTCAGGCGCTGTGTAGTTCTGTGTAGTTGCGGGCCCACTATGTAGCGCTGCGTAGTGGATGCATAGCCCGCATAGCGCCTCACTCATAACCCTTGCCGGACAGCCTCTTCTTCCACATTTTGATGCTCAAATTACACCTTGGGCTACAACTCAATTTGCACTAGTTTGACTGCGTTTGGAATAGTCTTGATTAAGGAGATAAATTCATGTTGTTTTTCGAACACAAGTTGTATTGCCAAGTCCTTGCTGACTACAATTACACACTACAGGCATACGAAAAACTATGAAATACTAATGTGAGAAAAAAACGGTCCCGATGCTGCGTGAATCGGGCCAGCGGCGCATAACGAGGACATGGGGTGTGTAGCATGACGAGAACATCGTCTAGAGAGACGAGTCGTCGCTGTAAACATCAATTCTGACATGTGAGGATCCGACAGCACAGTACTATATTTTCAAGACTCGACTCTGTTGGACACAATGACGGGTGGATGTACCGAAGATACCGAGGGAGGTATTGAATTCACCTTGGTGCGCCGTGCATCCGGGTCACCGAGAGCCAAATTTGGAACCGACTGACACAGCCAGTGCGTCGTTATTGGTCGCGAAAGAGACGTAGCACAGCCAGCCACACTTTCACAGGAGCGATCACGGCAAGCGCGCTGTACAGCGAGAGCAGTTACAAATGGTAAACATGAGGGTAGACGGTCATAAAATAAAGAGGATGGTGCGTACCTTGCAGCCTTAAATTGGAGACAATTCGTGGCCAGCTCCCCCTATTCTCGCCTTCAGCATTCTGTGCGGCAGTATTCGGACAAGTCCAGTAGCCTCATTAAACCCTCATATTCATGTGCGACCGCGTAGTCGACCAGGGGTATCTCGCGATGGTGTAATGAGCCACAGTGGCGACATAGGTTGGAGACGTGGTTCGCAAACGAAAGTGGGAGTGATTATGTTGTGGTGGTAGAGAGAAGTCTTGACGAGAATACAGTCAAAGCCAGCGGCGTTGCAGGACATATCGGCGTCTTGTCGAGGGCAGTTACATGGCGTGTGACAAGGTTCGGAGAAAGTCGGAACGATCGTTCTGGAATGTTCGGTGGCACGCACGTGATGGATCAGCTGCTATAAACGTACGCCAAATATTTCGCCACGTTCGTTTTCACTTCGCCTCCCCGCTCACCCTATCTCACCACGAAGTCCCAGCTGCCCTCGTCAATGGCCTTCGCCCCTGCCTTTAAGACGACTTGGAGGCACTCGTCGCTACCATGCCACCGGTGACGCGAGCCTCCGCCTCGACAATGCTGCCTGACAGGACGACAAGCTCCTCGTCATAGTGCCACCGGTGAGGCGAGTTTCCACCGCCCTTCGACGATCAGCCGTCTTCAAGACCACACCCTCGCCGCCACCGTGCGAATGGTGACCCAAGCCTCCACTGCACATAGACAATGAGCGCTCACCCCGACTTCGAGACAACTTTGCTCGATGCCCCCACCGGTGACGCGAGCCTATCCGCGAGCCCTACTGCGCGAACCGACAGGACGTATGTTGTCAGGTGGGACTTGGTAAGCAAAAGAGTTGCTTCTTGGACTTGAGTACTGAATTTTGTCTTTAGTGGTGTCTGTTCGTGCTACGTAGTTCCTGTCCTCGCCGATAGAGTCGGATTACGACTGGTTGCATGCGACTAGTAAGTCTTTCAGTTCTCCATAGTCTTGCATGAATTAATTCATTCCCAGTGACTTTCAGCATTGTTCGACACCATTGCGGTTGCTGTTAGGTACGTGTTGTTATCATGAGTGGAGTTATATTCAATTGACTGTTGCGCAGATCCGTGATCATTTTTCGTGTAGATCCGTATGTATTGGCCAATCCCTTTGCGTACGTCTTAAATTTCTGCATCCAATTTTCTCTCCAAGCTGACCTAGTTTCTGTGCCGACGCCAGGTTCGCCACGTCGACGCGCAGCTCGCCACGTCGACGCGCAGCTCGCCACCTCGTCACGCGCCTTGCCACCTCGACGCGGGGCTCGTCATGTCGAAGCCAGGCTCGCCACCTCGACGCGCGGCTTGGGACCTCGACGCCGGGCTCGGCACCTCGACGCGGGGCTCACCACCTCGACTTGGGTCTCGCCACCTCAATGCGGGGCTCCCCATATCGACTTGCGCCTTTCCACCTCGACACGGGGCTCCCAACGTCGACTTGCCACGTCGTCACGCGCCTCGCCACTTGGCGCGCGCCTCATTCCCGCATCCCGATGTAGTCGTCTCAATCATCGAGTATCACTACTGTTGTATTATATACATTGCATGCAATTTTATTGAGATTTGTTCTCTATTGTGTTGCGGACGTGCTATTTTGGTTTTTTAAGAAACCCACCAGAAGCGTGCAAAGCAGCTGCAGTGAGCTGCCGCCAACTACAGAAAAGTACGGCAAAACTACAGGCAAACTATACCGGCTACAACTGCACTACAGGACAAGTATGGCAAAACTACAGACAAACTACACCGGCTACAACCGCACTATGTCAACACTACGTAGATATGCCGAAACTACGTGCCACTACGTAATGGGTAACCTTCACTACACACGCTACACATGCTACACGAACTATAGTCAACTACGTAGCGCTACGTAGTTGGCCCAGGTTTTGCTGATGCTCGCTTCGCTCTCATCGCTCTTGCTTCACACTCTCATGAACGACCAAGCTCTGCACGACAACTACGACCCCCTTTCAACGATCCATTCCACCGCGAACCCCAAAGCCGCCGCGTGGGCTTGCGTTGGACGCTTTGCTGCTCGCGCGATAAAAGTCTCCGCAGTAGGGCACCAGTGCAGGGCGGCTCAGGGTGAGCAGGTAGGAATTGAACTCATGACATTGCAGTCCAACCCTATCTTTTTTGGTGGTCAAAAGGGAAGCTAAAGTTTCAATTCCACCCGTCGAGACGGCGTGGTGGCGGCTGTCCCGTTGCCCGTTCCGTCAAGGCCTCAGGAGGAATAAAAACAGCCGTCAAGTCGACGGCCGTTGCCGTGACGGCAACGGGTGACAGCTGGGCGTCTGAGTCCCAGGCCATACGTCGGCCCATTCTCGAGGTAAGGTGTCTCCAGCCGAGAGCCGCATAAAGACGCCGCCATTGGCTGGCTGAATGCATCGTTACCGAAGTACGCGCGTACGGGCGTGCTGGCACCTCCCCACCCCGTGATTTCGCAATATGTACCCAGTGTGATCTCGGAACCTCGGTCTCTCTGACAAGATACTTCCGCGGTGAGTTCGCTCATGTTTGATCACGGGTGCTGTATATCACAACCGCACTCCAGAGCCATCACCGTTCGGCTGAACGCCCAGATCGCCACAGAAACTGCTGGATATGTTGGTAACAGTCGTGATAGACGCGTGATCGCCACAAAAATACCAACGCGCATTGCACATTTGGCCAAACCGGCTGCACAGGGAACTTTTTCGCGGTATTTAATTCAAGCGTTGTCCAAGGTAACAACGTAAAACTCGTATCGTCTTCACAAAAATGAAGAATTTACTAGCTTTGACGGCCCTGGCCATTGATGTATCGCCCGCCGCAGCGCTGATCGCGGTCTAACATCTCTGCACCATGAGTCGCAAACTCTCCCCACAAATGTGACTGTTTATTCGTGTATGCTTTGTACCCAGTATCAATATGGGATGAATCGAGAGGTTCTTGCCCATTTTGTTTTCCAATTCTGGGTAAACGTAGCTAATGCTCGGGAATAGGCTTCACTGGATCCTCCGTTTACGTCACTGGAACTGTGTGTGCTTACCTGAATGCGTGTTGGTTGAGCCTCGTGGTTTCGTTGACGATGTATTTGGTTTCCTTGTCAAGACTATTCGCAGTGCCTTCCAGGAACGGCAAGCACTACGGCCACCCCTCAGCTCCATCGATGTGAGCATCACCCCCATCTGGAATGCATATACTCATTTGATGCAGTATTTCGTTGCTCAAGGTTTCAACTTCTTCCGCGCGCCAGGCATGATGGAGCGCTTGGTGTCTCCCACTACGGGTATGACGGTGCCGTTAAGCGAGGCCTTTCTCGAGAATCTGACCACGGTGAAAATCATCCCACATCACTGTACAGTTGCCACTAATAAATAATCCCAACAGACGATGAACTATGCAAAAGGTGCTTACGCCGCGCTGGACAGTCAGTTCTTGATTTTATTTTACATAGAACCAGTTCATTGAATTTTACACTAGTCCACAATCACATGCTCTACAACGGTAGCACGAGCACCTCTGAGTGAGCAAGGATGTGTTGTCCAACAGTTCTATTATTGACACGCTCTTAGACTCGAAACATGTTACTGTTACTGGTTGACTATCGGCATAATCTGACTTGCTCGAAACTCAGTCTGGACCAACCTCGCTGAACGATCCATATTCCTGAAAGCTTACTCACAAATCCAACGCTAAGGATATCTTCGGTGTGATTGATGAGCGCAAAAATATCCCTGCGCCCTTGTGCGCGTATTGTTCTCAAGCAGAATCAGGAGATGATGAATGTCCGCCTAGGCTCAAGCGGTGGTAAACGTAATCTGAGCCAGGCGCATGGATGTTTTTCTCAACAAATTGATCCCGACAAGCCACCAGCCAGTTGATTCTCGTTGAACGTATGTCCTCATGTTCCAGTTATCCCATATCTGCTTGACATTTGACCGGATGTTTCTATTTTCAGGGACCAGAACACCCCTAAATCCTTCTGTCACACTGTAGGATGTTGATCTGTTTCCTTCCAAATAGCCTGGACCGGAGCACTTTGTGGTCGAGACCTCACAGAGCTGCAGCATGGATATCTTCGGGTAACTCTGCCGTCTTTGGAGCCATCGAGGATCCCTACAACAATGTTGCTATCGGTAAGACACCCTTGAAACACGGGCGTGGTGACTGATACTGCGCTCAGAAATCCATCAACACCTCGACAGTGATGGTTCAGGAAGCAGCTCCGCCTGTATATCGTCCACAATTGACGCCGAATGACTGGCCAATCCCACAGCGTAGCTCCAGGAAACAACATGAAGGGATTTGAGGCGAAATCGGCGTTGCAAGCAATGCAGATTGCATTGTGAGTTATCATGTGCAAGTCCAACAGAAAGTGATTGATCACAGTCCTTCTCAGCCGCCGTCAGCGGAGCTTTCTGCAGTATGCAACAAGCCGGTGGTGTATGGATCGGTGCGAGTTGCTGGGCGGCTGGTCCGTGGTGGCCCGCAAGCGTTCGTCTTGATTTATTGGTTCAGACTTGAACTCTCTCGACTGATACTTCGTCATCACAGACATTCGACTCATTGAGCCGCCCAGAGGCCAGGCGATCCCAGAGATGTTGCCCCAGGAAAATTTACCCTACCTTTAGGTGGGATTTCGCTCTTGGCTGTCCGTTGTTTAAAACGTCGTCGTTGAATTCCCCAACCCAATGGAGAGTTATTTGATCTTTGCCATTTCTGAAGCCTGTCCGACAGGACAGAGCGAGTCCGTTCGGGCTAATGACACCCGCACCTCTCAGATCCCGACGGCTATATCAACTCTTGGGCATGTTGACACGGGGGCTATGCATGAGCTCAACCTGGTCGCTCTCCTTTTTGTCTACATGTGAGCGCGACCTCTCGCGTAAAACTTGGATTTCTAGGTCACGTTCACACCAAAGGGACGGCAAGTCAAATGGAAAACAAGCCAACCCGTACGAAATCGCAACAGCTTGAGGTCGGTCCGATTTTGAACGTTTCGTGATCATGATGGGTGAATGCTGAGTTATGCAGTCCGATTAGCGAGTACAATATCCCAAGTAAACAGCAGGGTCATCTCATCCGGAACACCCTGTTTGTCGTAAATTCCAAATCCTGCTTCCGAATCCCGTCATGATCGAGATTCAAGGGGGAATTTGGATGACTGCACGCCGACGACCCCCTTTAGCAGTATTTGAACCAACCACGAACCGCGAGTTGTGAAACCATTGCTATTGCAATGTGAGCCCATTTACCGAGTATGCGGGGTTAAGTTCAAACTAGCAGAATAATAGTCATGGAGCTTGTATCTAATGATAGCTCACATCCCGAGAAGAAAGGCAGGCAAGGACCTGCTTAGTCGCGTGAATCCTGGCTGCTTGATCGATCCCCATCGTCGAGACTACCCCGTTTTTTTCTTCATTTTCTGGGGCTCCCAGCCCGATTTGACTGACGCTAATCCCATTTAAAGGCTGCTACGTTGGGCAGGCAGTATGCTGTAACCGGGTGCCGCTCGAGTAGGGATAGTCACAGCCCGTACCAGGGGATGGACGGCACCAAAGACGGCCGTCCAGTGGATCGTCCGTTGACGGTATGGTGGGGAAGAGTCTCTCCCGACACCTGACGTGACGGGACGGTGGACGGATCGGTCAGTCTGCTGCCAAAAAAATTCTCCAAAATGACGACCTATCTTGCGTGCGGTCGTATCACTCTGTGGGGCGGATAAATGCCCAGATATTTTCTCAGCATCTTGTATTTTCCTGACGGAGAGTTGCCTACATCAGTCCGTTGACATCAATCGATTGACAGTTGCTGTCAGCGGATTGACGCGCCCTCGGTGTGCCTTGAAACATTGCCGTTCGAGACTTTGAGTATGTTACCGGCGAGGGAGAGCGGCGGACGCAATTTGAAGGGAAAACAGAGTGGCAATAGGTGTGAGCTTATTCCTCCTTGAATTTTTACGGCCAAAGCTGAGCAACAGTGAACCTAGCGGTGAAGCGTCAAAAGCTGAAGACAGGTTGGCGCTGACAACTTAGCGCCGCCTAGCACTTTGAACTAATGTATAGTGCCAATGCACTAGCGCCCTCTGGTGTGCATCCGCGGCCCTGCAAGCGGCAGTGAGGGGCGGGGAGGCAGGCGGCGATGGGCATGGGACAGTGGGACCGGCGTATGCAGTGATGTTGAGAATGCATATCAGCCGAACAGCGTCATGTACCCACTTCTACCAATATTTGCGTCTTCATTGTCAACGTCAGTTGACGTAGCAGTTGCAGTGCGTCCATTCGTCTTCCGGTGAACGGGACGCCCGTCCTCGCCACCGTCCGGCGACGGGACGGGGGGCCGAGGGGACCTACAGCCCAGCGACAGAACGGGACGGTTGTCCGTCCGTTCGCCCAACCATCCTGGACGGGTACGGTGACGATCCCTTCGCTCGAGGAGACTACTTTGGGCGACGAGGGCAAACAGCGGCCGATCTAGAGCAGAGCAGCAAGAAAGACCTAGACTGTTCCGCGTTCGTTGGCTGCGCTGTGAGGACATGCGTCAGATGTGTCACAATGTGGAATGACTGCGCCAGGGTTTAGGGTTAGGATTAAACAACCGTGCTTCGGTGCACATGGAGATGCGGCACAACTGGATGCATCCGTCGGCGATCATTGATGAACCAATCAGCATATGCACGTTTCGAACGTGACCCAGTGGAGATACCGCGTCCGAAACTTAAAAAGCCCTCCACATCTTTCGGGTCCGCCTTCACGTCGCACTTGCACCCATTTTTATGATGACAAGACTCGCCGCTGTTCTCTTCCTTGCAGCCTCCGTGCGCCTTGCCTCGGCCGCCACCGCCCAAGTCTTTGCTCCCGCCTCCAAGGGCCCGCTCGTCCAGACCGCCAACTACACCAGCTTCTCCAACAGCACGCTCAAGGACAAGCCGAAGACCAAGGGCAAGGTGTTCAACAGGATTATACAGATCTGGTTCGAGAACACTGACTTTTCGGTGCGTCCCTCGTATGGTTAGTATGGTTGGAACGCCGACTAAGTTGACCGCAGACCACGGCCTCGACGCCCTTGTTCGAGTCCCTCGCGGAGCAGGGCATTCTTCTCACCAACTACAACGGCGTCACTCACCCTTCGGAGCCAAACTGTGAGTCTCCCCCCTTCCTTCTTTCCTAAATATACCGCTGCCTATTTATACGGACCTCGTGGGTAGACATTGCGTCGGCCGGAGGCGACTTCTTTGGGGCTTCGGGAGACTATATGTTCCACATCCCATCCAACATCTCCTGCATCGTCGACCTGCTCGAGGAGCGCGAGGTCACCTGGGCCACCTACCAGGAGAACATGCCCACTGATTCGTTTTACGGCAACTCGTGCGCTTCCCCTTTCCCCCCACTGTGCTCTGATCAAATGATATTTCCCGGATGTTCACAGCTACACCGCGACGAACTACATCTCCCCGGGGCTGCCCCGTACGAGTACTACCTGCGCAAGCACAACCCGCTGTGCGTGTTCCATTCACTTCTCTTTCATGTATTTATATCTTGGTTCTCCCTCTTCTTTTTTCGCCGTGTATTTCCCCGCCCTCTTGCTTTCACCCCGATACTGATGCTCTCCCGGTCCGTCTTCCAGCATCATTTTTGACGCCGTATCCCAGGATGCTGAGCGCGTCAAGCGCGTCCGGACCTTCAACGACTTTGCCAACGACGTCGTGAACGGTACCCTGCCGCAGTGGATGTTTGTAACCCCGAACATAGTGTGTGTCTTTCCTTTTTTTCGTTTAGCCGCTTTTCCTATTTTTTTTGTCTGTCTACTGTTTCCCTTTCCTGGGGATTTGGTCCGGGTATTTTTGAGCAGCATCTTATGGGAACTGATGAACCCATCTTACGGGAGCTGCCATATGCGGCAGAATAATCATCTGCCGACGTCCCGCTTGCGATTCTGATCGCTACTCAATCAAATGGCCCAGATGTGCTCTCAATGACCTGCACTAACTCCCGCTCCTCGGCATGTATTGAGACTAACATTGTGCCGCGCAGGTTGATGACGCGCACGACACCACCATCGACTTCGCCGCATCGTTCCTCGAGTACTGGCTTCTCCCCCTCCTCGACGACCCCCGTGTCAACGACGAGGAGACTCTCATCCTCGTGACGTTCGACGAGACGGAGACGTACACGATCCAGAACACGGTCTATGCGCTTTTGTTGGGTTCGTTGTGTCGATCTGTTATTTTATCCCCACCGCCACGGTTGCAATGTTAGCATTTGACTGACCACCTCACAGGCGGCGCCGTCCCTCTCTCCGACCGTGGCACGACGGACGACACGCTTTACACGCACTACTCGTCGCTCACGACCGTGCAGGCCAACTGGGACCTGCAGAGTCTTGGACGCCAGGATACCGTTCCGTGAGTCCCCTGTTCACTCGTTCTTATCTTCTCCCCGCAAGTGGGATACTAGTGTATCCGTTTGGCATTTCATTCGATTTAATTGTGAACCGAATCTGTATAACTGACGCTCTTTTTTTTCTCTCTTTGCTTTTCAGCGGTGTCTCCAACATCTTCGAGTTCGTTGCCGAGAAGACCGGCCACAAGAATACTATCCTCCCGGCTAACGAAGTCCCGCAGTTCAACCTCACCGGCGTCGCGTCCGGCCCCCTCGGTGCGTTCCCCCTCCCCTCCAGTTTAACTTTCCTCGTCGGAAAAATATCCCAACCACTAACCCGCATGATCCAGCCTCGAACTACTACGTCCCCTTCGCCGCGCCCAACGTAAAGGCCAAGACCGTCACCGGCCGTCCCGTTCTCACGCGCCCGGGCCTCGACCTCAGGCTCACCCCCGGCTCGCTCCCCAAGCCCGTGAACCTGACCGCGCTGAACACCACGAGCCCATGGCAGCTCAGCCCCGAGACGACGAGCGGGAAGCACCTCATTCCCTGTGCGGGCGCCGCGTGTCCTTGAATGTAATGTGATGTGGTAGTTGCTCAACCTTTAATGCCTTGCTCTGGATGCTTTATAATTGATTGCATGTTCGTTACTGCAATTCCTGTAAATAATGTCAATCACCGATTTTTTCCGCGCGCTTCCCAAAAAGGAATTTCCTTACGGGGCCTCTGCCTTCTTCGTCTCCCTAGCTCTCCCACCGCGTCGATGTCTGACCTTCGGGACCTTAGCAGCGAGCCTGAGGACGGCATGCAAATGATTCTAGGTACAATCAAAGACAATCCTATAGGTCAGTCCAACTTTTCAGGCTCGGGAGAAAGAATTAAATCGCACATTGGGCATCCCAGCTGCGCGCAAGTTCCTCGTGTCAACACCAGCACTAGAGAAAGTGAAGTCCCAACGCAAGCGTCCCCGTACCTCGCAGAAGGACGACACCAGCAGCCCGAAGCCTTCTACTTCCCGTTCATCCAGCAAAAAGAAAAAGCTCGACGCGTCCGCGGATGTTATCGAGGTCGACGACGACGAGGAATACCCCCCTTTTACCTTGGCTGTCTATGTCTCCATTCCCAAGAATCCTGCACCTACTATGAAATCCCGTAAAACCAAAGCCAACCCCGACGATGTCGTCAAGAAGGGGCCATTTACTCTTGCGTCACACGATACATATCATACCTTCATCTCGAAACTTGCAGTCGCTCTCCCGTGCCTCCCGAAACATATCTACGAGCAGAAGATTACCTGGAAGCCTGTAAAACCGCAGAATGCACAAACACTTCCCCTCGGGGGAGCCGAAGGATACAAGATCATGCTTGCGGCCTTCTCCAATCGCAAACAAGAGGATTGTATGGCCGTACTGACAATGCCTGCCCCTGCGCAGCCCATGGAGGAGGAGATGGTGCGTTACGGTGCACATTTTTGTCTGCTTCCGTTTCCTAACAGCCTTTATAGCCCTGGGAGACTGGTGAAGCAGTCGACACGAAACCCGTGAAATTCAACTACGATGAGCTAGAGTCGGTTGGACCCAGCGACTCCATCCATCAGCAGCAGGTATGATCATATATTCCTACGCACCTGGACGTCAGCTAATTTCCGATAGATCACCTTCAACAAAGCAACCAAAACCGAACGCGCAGTACTCGAAGACAAATATCCCATCGGTAATCATCCAGCGATTGACGCGAACAAGCGCATCTACCACGATATCAAGACTGGGTACTATTTCGACCTGAACGTCACGAGGATGGGCATCTGGGCAAGTGCAATGGTATGTATCAGTATTTAGTGCAGTAGTGCGACCGGTAACAATTTATATACAGGCCAAGAAGACCACAGACGAAAACTGTCCTCCCATGGACTCGCGCTTCTTTGATGCAAACCAGCGCATCAAGAATGTCAGCAACAACGGCCCACCCATTGCCCACGCTCTCCCTGCCGTAGCCCCTCCTCTTCCTCCCGCTCCTCCCGCTGCTCCATCACTTACCGAACTCCTTTTGGCTTCATTGCCCTTGGAGGATTGTTCCCGCATCTTGTTATGCCTACTACTGCTGCTCCCCTTCCCGCACCGCCTGTGCCAGCCCTCCCTGTTGATAATGCCCAGCCTCGCACCGCGCTACCATCACCCGTCAAACGCCACGCCGTCTCTGTGGAGCAGTTTTGCGAATTTTATAACATTGACGCCGTTGATTGCGCTCGCTTGGCGGACATGGGCTTTCGTCCCGGAGATCCGACCGAGGCAAAGCCTGATGACGATCTGAAGGATGCCGGCTTCACTATTTTTGGGTGGAAGCGTATTCACAACGCTAATCTGTCTTTCAAAGGAGACTTGATGGCTGGTCGGTTTGATGCATAATTTGGCTGTTGACTGTTGCTGCATTCGTTTAGCTCTCGACTATCGTAAACTCGAAATCTGATTCCCATCGCATTGCATTTGTACATGTACCTCACAACTCGGGCAAAGCGATTTTGCCGCAGCAGTGCCGCAACAGTGCCGCTACCGCATGCTGCGGCAGTTTCAGCGGCAGTCTGCGGTAGTCGAGTCTGCGGCACATGTTGAACCCTGTCATAGCGCCCTAACTTGGCAGCTTGTAGCATGGCCCCAAGGGGGATCAAAGATAAGATTAGCCGACATCAGGTAGGGGGGGGGGGTCAGCCAGCCTCGAAAAAAAAATGTTTGTGGGTCAAACATTTTTCAGTTAGAAATTGGTCCTGGAGCTGCCCAAATTACCCAAATGCACACAATGCACCTTACATTATGGATGAGACCTGGATTTAGGGGCTGCGCTATCTGCTCATCCTACAGTAAGTAATTCCCGAAAGCCTAGTTCGGTAGTCAAACTCGGCTAACGTGCATCAATCAATCTCGGCTGGACATCATGTATTTTGCGGTACCACCATCCGTGTTTTACGGATCCTCCATCCACAACAACCAGATTCCCTGTCTTGTTCTTCATCTTCCAAGCGATATAAGCAGTAAATGTTGTTTTAACAACTACCAATGCAATTTGAGTACATAGTATGACGCAATCTCGTTGTACTCACAAATTCTATGGGAACTCGCATTATATGTCTCGGGTGTTCGCAAATATGACTACAAGACTCACCGCTACCTCTACAATGCAGCAGTTTCTATTATTCAAACACCAATTAAACACCAGACAAATTGGCTGGATCGGGCCGAGGCCTAGGGGTGGGAATCTCCTTCCTGATAAGGATATTTCCCACGGGAGGGGGGGGGGTCTGCCGACCTCGAGAAAAAAAATGTTTGTAGGTGATGTCGTTTTCTCTTATCTTTGATCCCCCTTGCATGGCCCTATACACTATAGTACTCAATTAATCATTTGTGAATAGACTTGGGTTCAATAATTTATTGTGCGCGACGTCAGGCGACGAAGTTAATATGGATGCAGCGGTAGTCTGCAGCAGTCTGCGGCAATCTAGCAGCAACCAAACAAATGCAAACATCTTGCTGCGGCACTTTCACCGCGGCAATTTACACTTTGCAGCAGCAGTCATGCCGCATGCAGCGGCAATTGTGCTTATGTTGCGACAATTCTAACCTTGTCTGCGGCACTCATTGGGCGTGACACAGCGGCAATGTGACATTGCTGCGGCAGTTCTGCGGCAATTCAGCGGCAATTCAGCAGCAGTTCAGCGGCAGTTATGCTGTGGTCTGCGGCTCCTGGTTCCAGTCTACTGCAGTGTTCACTTTCTCAATGCCGCTGTCTCCCACACCGTGCCATTTCCCGAGGTACACATATTTGTTTTCGACGGAGCGCCCACCTAGCGCTCAAATTTGCAGCATCAAATCTTAGTGACCTTCGCTGATCTACATTCGCCTGGCTCCATTCTGCTCGATTCCGAAAAATTACGTGGCCCTTCGTCTCGCGCTCAAAATCCGTGGATAAGGCAGAGCCGTCCGAAGCCTTCCTTCATTCTTTCCCCCATCAACTCCCCTCCCTCAATCCTTCCCTCTCTTCCCGCTACATGGTTCAACATGATTTTCTGCCTGACTCAAGCCGCCACAAGACTCCACACGTTCTGCGCCTCTAGGTGTTTACCTTACCCACCAGAAGTTCGGTGGGATTCTGCCATGTTGAAATCTTCGTACATTAATATTCTAATCCTTTTTCTAGGTCCAATCAGCACTTTTCGTACAGTGCAAGATGTTTAGTTTGCATTAGTACTTATTCGGCGTCCACTACGACTGATGTTATGAAGTCTCGAATTAATAATATCAAGACCTCCGAACCCCTCAAAGCTTCCGTCGTTCATCTCATACATTATCCATGCGCCAGCCGGAGCAAAACTCCGGCATCCGAATTTCGCCCCCCAACTTTCCGGCATGAAAGGAGCTCACAGTCAGAGGCCACTGCACCAATTCATATTACTGTGAAGCGAAAAAAGAACAAGGATATCCAACTCAGGTCAACAAAGCGGAGGAAAGGTATATGGGTGCCTAAAAGAGTGCAACACTTACGATAATACAGAGGAAGCGGCCTCGTTGTCGAATCCCGGACGCAAGTCTACAAGGAAGAAACCATCTCGCGTCAGCGCCGCTCCAGCTTCAAACTCAGTTCAAGTTGCGAAGCGTAGCAAAAGGTGAGGATACAAGTCGCTATAACTATAACGACTGATCCGTTTCTTCAAAGGCGATGGCCTGGGTATGTCGAGCTTGATTCCGATGGCATTGAGGTCTCCTAGAGATGAGTGGCGTCTGTGAAATAAATTCAGCTTTCTTTGTGGCGGGGACGGATGTATGAGATACTATGGAAAGAGGTCTTTTGGATTTGACATAATAAGGTAGGCAGTGAAAAAAAGAAGTCCTACCTGCATGCTGCGGCAGCCATATGCACAGGCAAGTAATTGCCGCAGCGCCTGGCTGTGACGCAGCGGCAGTGTGACAATGCAGCGGCACTCTGCGGCAATCTGTCAGCGGACCTGCGGCAATGCAGCGGCAGTCTGCAGCACTTGCAGTGGTGCTGCGGCACTTTCACCCTGCCCTCACAACTCGCTGTAGTCTACCAAATATATCCCGCATGTCGAAACCATCCCGTTGCCATCTCCGCTGTTATGCACGCTGTTGATTCCAGCAGAGCTTGAATTGGGTCCTCCGCATCACGAATCGTGCGCCCGTGACGCTGAAGATAAGCTTTCCCTTGTAGAAACAATTTAGTAGAGACCAGAGGAAAGGTACGCAAATTACAGGTAGAAAATGACTCTTCAATCGGATTGAAGTCTGGGGAGTACGCGGGCAGAAATAGGATCATTATCCCTGCACAAACTACTCAGCACCGAGCACAAGTGTGGCGTTCAAGAGTTAAACTTACCGTTTTCGTTGAGGACTTCTCGCAATAGATCAGTGTGATGGATCCGACAGTTATCGAGTATCAGCACACTTTGCGCGTCTGGATATGGCTTCATCTGTGGCATCTACAAGGGAATGAGCATGTGAGCAAGGCAGGATAAGACTTGGGATAAATAGGAACAGACTCACAACGTCTTCAATAATGAAATCAAAGAATTCATATGCGTCCATCGAGCCCAGCACAATACGTGTCGCAATATATCCTTCGGTGCTGAGGGCTGCCGTGAGAGTGTAGCGGTCCGCGCGGACAAAATCCTCGGCTGATTGGGCTCTCGTTCCAACTGGAGAACGACCATAGAGACGTGAGAGTGTACGCTCATCCTTGCTTAACTCATCAACAGCAAACTCCATCCCTGTGCCAGAAAAGTTGTCGGGATCGTGTATGCACTCGTCAAATTCATCCCTATCCTCCTGAAAACGTTCACTGGCGACCTTCTGGAGCACCTTGCGAGTGAGACCGGCCCGATCAAGAGTTGCTTGTAGAGCAGAGATGGAAATGACAATGTCGTGGTGGATTGCGAGATGCCAAGCCAGCTCATCCAACATGACAGTAGGGTCATGGAAATAGACTTCACGGATGGCCGTGAGTGCTGCTAGGCTAATGATTCGCTCGCGGCCTCGGAGAAGAGATGGTGGTTTCGTAACTTGACCGAATTCCTCGAATATATCACGCCATCGATAAAGGCTACGAGCAGAGACACGGAAGGCGAAGCAGATGTCTTCAACAGCCCAGCCAATCTGCCAGAGGCGTAGGGCGCAGTCCTTGAGGTCTGAACTAATGCGACGGTTGCCCATGGTGGATGGAAGCGAAAAAGGCAGAGGCCCCGTAAGGAAATTCCTTTTTGGGAAGCGCGCAGAAAAAATCGGTGATTGACATTATTTACAGGAATTGCAGTAACTTTATAAAATTTCAAAAGAGAGGCTTCGGCCAAACACCGCTCGTTATGTAGCTTACGAGGTCCTCGAAATGATAGGATGAATCAATAGATGCTTTTAATTACGTGGTGCGCAGGGGGCGCTTTTCCTTCAGGCGTACAATTAAACAGCTGCTCAATCGAGCTGCCATAACCAATATAATGACATTGAGGCCCGACGCGAAGGGCGCCTAAGCCGCAATACGCAACACGCACTGATCAAACGTTCGTGGGCAGTGAGCGCAGCTAGCCCTGACTAACGTTAAACGATGCCTTACTAAGTAACTTATGTAAACTCACTTAGCCTGCCAAAGTTCACTTAGGCGCACTTATGGCAGGGCAAGTGAATTTCGCAAGTTAAGTTCGGTGTAAAGTAACTTGAAGTAACTTTAAGTACCTTTCAATCCCACCAACACACTGGTTAGGGCAATCTATTAACCTGGGTAACAACCTTAACCTGAAGTAAACAAATCAGGAGCTAATGCAAAACTTGAAAATAGTTAATGCATTTATTTGGACTGAAACCGACCCCAAAAGAGCAAGAATCAAGAACTCTTTCTGCGAGTGCGCAATCTTGCTTTTTCAGCCAGGAAAGAAAAGGCAGCTGAATTGAGAACTCTCAGTGGCACATTGAACACTGTTTGAGATCCCTCTTTTCAGTTGTTTGTGGATACAATATGAATATCTTTCTGTTCTACCTAGGTTAATCCCCTTTGTTTCAACAAAGAAGAGCAAAGAAGCATCTTTCAACGGCATTGAACTGGTGCCTGAGAGTTCAAATTTCAAAAGTCCTTTTGTCCTCAAGTACCAATGAAAGAATCTCCAAAGCCTGAAAGCCTTGCTGAGAGTTGTGATTTGGGGGCAGGTTTCACATTAAATGAAGGCATCAAATATATCCAATTTTCACTTCGGCTATAGATTTATCTAGCGTCAGCTAATGTTTATACCCAGGTTAATATATTTCCCTAACCAGTGTGCAAGTGCCTTAAAGTTTTGGTGTATATTGGCAGTACAGGGGGTATTCTTGGCGTATTGCGTGTTGTGTCGTTCTATCCGGGCCTCATCGCAAGTTTGACAAGTGCCGGTGACATACACATTGAGTGGTACCTGGATAACGTCTACGAAAGAGAAGAGAAGCCGCTCGAGAGCGGGTTCATAATTATTGTGCCTCCCTTGCGGCTGAGAATGGTGATTTGATTGTAAGCTTCGAATATCCTTTTGTTAATTGTTGCTTATGAGTTTCAGGAGGAAGTGGGTCGGATCAGATGGCCATATCGACTGGCGGAGGACACCCGAGAACTCTATCTCTATGAGAATGTGGAAATTTCGAATACACTCTTACTCCCTCGTGCAGCTGTGCTCTCCATCATAACTGGATCCGGCCCCCAATTGCATCCCATTGTGGTGGACTACGAGGACTGGATGGCAAAGGCTGGCGAGCTGAAGCAATCGAAAGACGCCGCCGACTACCTACTTAAGTTTGAGAGTGTAAACATTCTCCCGGTGACAATTCTTTGATGGAACCATATGCGGAATTTGTGTTGCAAACAATTTCTCCGGACAATAATTCCTCCGTAACCCAGTGACTTCGCATTTCTACACTGGCTCCCCTGCTCCTTCAGCTCGTCATCTTGTGCCTTTATCTTCGCAGGTCATCCAGCAACGACAAAGAGATTTACTTCCTTGCCCGGAATTTTGACAAGGAGGAATTTTGACAATTTCCACCGACAATCCACTTTGGGGACAAAGAAAGGCAGCCTCACCCCGCATCTCACATTCCTGGAGACAATTTTACAAATTGCTGAGGGAAACTCGGCTGCAGAATATGTACCTCGCAGATTCTGCAAAAATTGGCACCATCTTGTCCAAGGCTGCAGAAGCTTGAGTCCCTTGGAGTTTCGTTCTTGCTAGTACATGTGACTCCAACGGAAGCGAGTACATCTGGATTTCGACAACTTCCTCCGACATTTCGGCTCGTCATGTTGCTCTGCCCACCAAAATCCCTACTTCTCCACCATCAAACCCTTTATTCAATTTTGACGGCATGAATGCTGACCTGCAAAAAGCAGATAATCCAGATTCAACGGGACCCGGATTGGAGGCAGAACAGGTAATAATATCCTCAGGAAATTTGAAACGAAAATGAGAGGAGGTTGTACCAGGCGGTGAGGACGCAGGTAAAGATACGGGGCTACGCTGAAGCACTAGGTGTCAGAGGGAATGTTAATTGCTTGTCAAAATCCAGGTCTAGGTTATATTTGACTGATAACTGATTCAAAACCCTTCTGGCTTCACCTTGACTCGTGTATCGTTCATTAACTTGAGTTCACTTAAAACTGATGGCATAAGTGACTTTCCGTGATGGCACTTGGCGCACCAAGTGAACATAAGTTTCTTTGAGTTTCTTTAAGTTCCTTGAAGTTGCTTTAAGTTCGTTCAAGTTCTTTGAAGTTGCTTTCAAGGAAACTTCATCCATGTCAAACACACACAAGAGTAAGGTTGAAGCTTCCGGAGTCTGTCCGGAGCCGAAGCACATTCGATGGACTGCCTTGTGGAGCAGCATCGAAAAGTTAATATTAGTACAGAGTCATGCCCTGTTGTTTTATGGTTCACAATTGTATTGATTAACTGTCAAGAAAACCAATAGCAATTGTGTTTATGTCACTCAGATAGATAACATTTCTCAGGCAGTTCTGCGCTGTCTTTGCTTTGGGGCACTCTCCCAGGTGGCATATGGTGCATGCACAGAAGATCCAGCAATTTGAGATGTCGGGAGGATTAAAA
Source organism: Mycena galopus ATCC 62051 (assembly GCA_014925785.1). NCBI lineage: Eukaryota > Fungi > Basidiomycota > Agaricomycetes > Agaricales > Mycenaceae > Mycena > Mycena galopus. The sequence continues at coordinate 30,606 of WIQG01000562.1, read as the reverse complement.
TGCACAGGTGAACAAAAGGTGGGCACTGAACAGACTCGCCTGCCTCGAAAACATTGCCCAGGGATCACAAAAGAGACCATGAAAATGATGGGCCTTGAAGAGGTTTCCAAGTATTGAAATCTAAGATGAGAATGTTAAATTTGAATGTTTTCAGAGCGCACTTCCTCGGCTGAAAATCACTTGCCAAAGACTTTCCAACATTGGCCAATTTTGAGCCCATAATAGCACCATTCATGAATTCACAACCATGTTTGAGACATAATACATACAATAGCCCAGTATTTACAAGCCTCAAGCAAGTTAAAAACACTAGAACCTGTATTTTGAATATCACTCTGAGCCAAGTGCGCATAAGCGAAGTGAGCCAAGTGTGGGAAAAGATCAGTAAAGTGCGACCACTTAAAATTGGGTGGTAAGTGAACTTACCAAGTGAGGAAATAAGTTCCTTTTTGTGGACTCACGTTAAACTACATAGGTATGTGCAGGTGGTTGATCCGTGGAAATTGCAGGCGATCGTCACCCGAAACTGTGGTACGCACTGGGAGTCTACCCTTGAACGAGGGAGGAGGAGGAGATAACCGCCTTGCAATTGTCTACAGGCCGAGTATACGGTTCAACCCCCTCCACAGCAGGAATTGCGGGAAACCATGGATCTCGCTACTTCTGACAAACTTTGGTGTTTGGAATGCCAAATTCATTTACAGCTATTTGCGGAACATAGGGCGCGGCCTGTTTTTTTTTTTTTGTGAGCTTTCACGAGATCGGCTCTTGTGAGCTCAGTTCTCAACCGTTTCCCTTGAAAGTTAGCTCATTCGATTCGGACGGAGAATACGGATGCCTTGATGTTGCCCAATTTTTGCTAACAGGCTCAAAATGATTTGGTGGGTCAGATTGGGGTGTTTTTGCATATGTGAGAGCAGAATGTGTGCCAGAGTGGTAGTAGTGCTCCGATTGAGCTAGATTTTTGTTATGGTGTACTTTAGTGTATTGCGGAGGACGTCACATGCCGGTATTTTTAATGCGAGCTGTACTTCAAATTCACAGCTCACATTCTTAGTCATGGGAAATTGGTCCAGCTGCAACTCACCATATATTTGAAGTACAGCTCACATTAAAAATACCGGCATGTGACGTCCTCCGCAATACACTAAAGTACACCATAACAAAAATCTAGCTCAATCGGAGCACTACTACCACTCTGGCACACATTCTGCTCTCACATATACAAAAACACACCAATCTGACCACCAAATCATTTTGAGCCTGTTAGCAAAAATCGGGCAACGTCAAGGCATCCGTATTCTCCGTCCGAATTGAATGAGCTAACTTCCAAGGGAAACGGTCGAGAACTGAGCTCACAAAAGCCGATCTCGTGAAAGCTTACAAAAAAAATAAAAAATAAAAAAACAGGCCGCGCCCTATGTTCCGCAAATAGCTGTAAAGTTGTCATCATTGCTCTGCCCGACACTCTGTATTTGGCAAACACCGCGGTTCAAGGCCATGGATCCCTCCGTAAATCAGTTCATGTTTCGAAGTACTAGGTATACATGATTGCATGCAATACAGATGCCAGTGCGGGGGGCTGAAGTGGCTCGGACTAATTACATTTGGGGCAACAAACACTGATTTCAACCGGTCTGTGGGGTGATGATTCAGAATGGACGAGTAATCTAAGACTTATTTCTGAAGTGATTCGGGGTCGCCCGCGCATGAGACCGGATATGTTCATTAATACTCTCGATTTCCTCTTCCTGTGTTTGTGGGAACTTGGGGGTCGGGAAACACACAATTGAATCGGGTTCAATTCTGACTCCTCCTCTGGGTAGCACTCAGACACTTCAACGATATGATCTTGTACCTTGATTTATTGAGCAAGCGAATCTACTCGCATGTGCATGCACACCCACTGTTGAAAACCGTTAAATATAGTTACAGCAAGTTGTGTCTGCATATACGCAGTGTTGTGTAATAAATCTACCTTGCTGCCTCACCTGACTGGTTTGTTACTTTTTGCCAAGAGCGCCTTCTTGCCATTCTCCGAGTTTGCATTTTCCGGAACAACAGGATCATAGAGTTCATGTCGGATCATGCACAGATGCAGCGGCTTGGTCGGCCTATCAGTTGCCGAAGTATCAGTTCGCAGAAGGGTCTGTGCGGTCTTTAGGCCTTGCTTTTGACCACCACACCAAATCGGCTTCTCAACGTTGGATGCATGTGCTCAGCTCAACAACAAGTCCGGCGACCACGGTGGGACCTATGTTGAATCACGGCCCGGAAGCTATGCGCCTCGGGCATCGGGCAACTCGGACATCCCCGTATGTTCTCCGTTATTCTACCAGGTTCTTTCTATGAGTCAGAATGACTCTTTATGACTCCTAGTCTACGTATATAAGTAGCCATGCATCCACCTGTAATTTATCTAACAAATATTATCTGCTGTTCCCTACAACTTTTGTGTGAACCTTCGAAGAGCCTCTGCCAGTTCTTTATCAACAACCACCACTCGTAAATTCTCAACAACCTATGCATCGAACTCAGAGCTCTGTCTTGTCTCAATCCTGTTTGTCTACATTGCAAAGGTCTAAAATTGATATCATGCATCATCCAAGGAATCACAGACCTTTACAGCCTTTTGCGGAACTTAGGGCATGGACAGTTTTTTTTTTCAATGATTTTTGCGTCGGATGGCTCTCCTGAGTTCAATTCTCAATCGTTTTCCTTTAGAATATGCTCATTATGTTTGCATTGAAAGGCCGGAGGGCATGGTATCCTCGGATTTTCTGATGGCCAATCAAATTGCTTGATTGGGAAAATATCCTGTGTTTTGAGTAGGATCGCTGTAGCATTAGCTACCGTTGTACAATTGGTCTGATTTTTTGATACAATGGGTTCACAGATATATCAGAGGGCGCCATATGCCGGTATTTTCTACATGACTTATATTTGGCTCAAGACATTGAAGAGAGAATTGGGTGTTGCCGTGATATAGATTGTGTCTGATCTATAGGTCACATTAAAAATACCGGCATATGGCGCCCTCTGGTATATCTGTGAGCCCATTGTATCAAAAAATCAGACCAATTGTACAACAGTAGCTAGTGCTACAGCGATCCTACTCAAAACACAGGATATTTTCCCAATCAAGCAATTTGATTGGCCATCAGAAAATCCGAGGATACCATGCCCTCCGGCCTTTCAATGCAAACATAATGAGCATATTCTAAAGGAAAATGATTGAGAATTGAGCTCAGGAGAGCCATCCAACGCAAAAATCATTGAAAAAAAAAAAAAACTGTCTGCGCCCTAAGTTCCGCAAAAGGCTGTAATTCCCGCTGATCTGGAATGTGGCGACCATGCTGATGTCCTCGTGTTTTCCCTTCCGCTTGCCCCAATGAACCAGCTATTTTGACTGCTTATTTTGGTTTTGGATTCTGTCCATCTTCTGTGGGAGTCGCTCCTGTTCTACCTTCCCTCCTTCTCGTCTTTTTTTGGTGGGTTCTCGTGACCTGGGAATTGGTACACCCTTATCTTTTTGCCACGGCCTTTGACTTTCTGATCTTTTTTGTCTGAATCTCGCTGCTCAGTCGCGCTGGTGGGCTGTCAGTGCGAACTCTAGGGCTTCTTACTTTGCTTGCTTTTTGTCCTGGTTCATTTTAGTCACTGTTGCTCAGCATTGTCCCTTTGTCTTCTCGCCTATCTTCTACTCCGGGGACCACTTGGTTCCTGAAAGTGGGTACTTCCCCCCCCCCTCCCCTAGAACCCGGACACTCAAGGATGAACTATCAATATCTTTTGACCTGCGTTGTTTGGCATCAAGCTGACTAAGTAGATCGCCAGAATTTCGTCTTTTACCCTAGCCTTGGGCTTTACTTCAAGGAAAACCGGGCAAACAGCACCATTCTTTTGGCTGAGTGCATGTGTCCAAGTTCTAGGTAATTGCCCGATTTGGTATTGCTCTTATCCCTCCCTGATCCATTTCTGGCATTGGTACATTTCAAATATTCCTTTAGGAGTCTTCGAGCGGTATCCAATGTTGCCTGGCTGTTAGCAAGGCTTTCCCATTGGTGTTAGTCTCATCCATTGAATGTCTGTACGGCGGTGCCTCAATTCCCATCTTGGTATGCCACAATGTCAAAAAATTCCACAAAGCCGTACCTAACAACCCAATTTAAGCTCGAGATCGTACCAATATGAGTTCAAGGCCTCCCATAGCGCTCTGCTCTATACAACAGACGAGACCAAACATCAGACAACGTCGGAAATCGACATTGTGAAGGAATTAGGCTGTGGAATATTATGAAACTTTGCGTAGATGTTCATTGACACCATATAAACATTTTTATATGCATTACTCCATGTGTACATGAGGACAGCGCGTTCGTAAAATGCATTTGTCCAAAAATGGTCTACCCACCAAATTATTTAGATTTCCTGGGGCGATTGGAGTATGATTGAGTTGCACATCTTACATGTCCTCCGTGGCCCCTAAGCTTCACAGTGCATCAAGTTTCGAGTCAAATGGATCAGAAATGGGCGAGATATTGCTGTTTGTCCTAGTACTAGGTGTGTCTGGCGAGGCGGGGGGGATGGTACAATGAATAACCACCTGACTCAACAGGTGCAGTGGTTTTCCAAGATTTCCTTGGCAGCTGACGGGGCTATTTTCTGACATGCCAAAGGGATACTCGCCGATGCCAAGGGGATACTGCCTTTCGGCTCCGGACCATCAGGCAAACCGCAAGACACTATGGCCACTATGCAGGCCTTTCACAGCACTTGACAGCACTTGACAGCCTTGCCAAGTGCTTTATAACACCCATAGCTACCTGCAGTTTTCCTGATGACGTGTGTGGCATGCGCACAATACTAATTATGAAGGAAGGTCAATGCTAAATAAGGCAGCACTAGTGCCTCCAACATGGACATCCAAGTATAGTGCGGCATACTAAACATATGACGGTTGTTATTGGACAAAACCCAAGTGTGCATCCATGCGCACGGATGCGCACGGGTGGCATCGATGCACACGGATGCGCACGGATGCGCATCCATGCTACAGGCATGCCTATTTCGTGCCCATCACAGTGGGTTCTGTGCCACATGTGTGCAGCATACATGCCGGTTCCTACAAGGGTTTAATCATGGACTGGCCACAGGAATTTGGCATCCAGGCAGCACGCGTGCCGTCATCTGTTTGGATATCGTCATTTTCTGTTCCCTCTTTGAGTCGAAATAATTTCCCACTAATTCTGACCCCTTTTCTGAGAAGATTGCTCGTCAGTGACGACTTGTACACAGTTTTTCAGCTGTGCACAGTCAGGAGTCTTTCATCCAGCTCCCTCCTTGGAATTTTCAATTTTAGTATCAAAATTTTCTGTGGGGGAGGAGAAGCTCGCTGCTGTCAGTGGGATTGTAGAGTGTGGATTGAGGAAGGATCAGGAAAGGAGTTATTAATAATTGAGAGAGGAGGGAGGAGAGATGAAGATTTTTCAGGCCTGGACTGTGTCGCAAAGTCATAGTGGGGCCTAGGTTGGGAGTGCTGCAGGCCAAGGACCACTCGCTGGGTGAGAGGCACAACACTCTGTTCCGGGGTAAGGGGGGTGACGGGTAGTTCAGGAGGCCATACAAAGGAAGACAGGATAGGGGCCCAAATGACTGATCAAGGGAACCGTTTTGGGCCAGTTTGGGCTAAAATTCAGTATGTGTCAGGGATTGAGGAGGCATGCACATCCATGCTCCATGGATGTGTATGGATGCGCATGAGTGTAGGGCATATCCATGCTGCATGAATGCACATGAGTGAGGGTGGCTGACCAATGTGCTTGATGCACTCAACATTCATGCCCGTGTGCATTCACTGGGCATCAATGTGCATTCATGTGCATGCATTGGCATCCATGAGCACTCATGTGCACGCACCGGCATTCATGTGCACTGGGGTTTTGTCCAGTATAAACTGTCATATAAATGTCTTCCCAATGTCCCAACAGTCTGTCAGCTGTGTACTGTTGGACCTGGTCCCACTAAATTCATAGTACAGGTGTAGAGATGTCGGTGACATTTTGGGTTCCATGGTGGGATCCAGTGCCTCAATTCCGGAAAGTAATTTGATTCTCGCCGGACCTCAAGGATGTCCATAGCCAATCGAAGAACTGGTGTAACCTTTCTCGGAAGTCGAGCGTCTAGTTGAGTCAGGCTATCGATTCACTGCATTCAACCCCCGGCTGGGCAGAGGGTTTGCCGAGCTCCCTAGGCTCATACCTAGTTGCACCTCTGTGCCTAGGGAGCGCCTATGCTAGGTCCAGGTCTGCCTGTAACCCTGGGCAAACCTAGGCCAACATCAGCAATTGCCTTACGGTGGCACGACATAGCGCTACGTAATTGGGTACCTTGACTACAGCCGGGGCCCAGGATTTGCTGATGGACTAGGCTAAGCTCGGCACATGGTAGGCGCAGGACCTCGGTGAACGATGTGCTCCGAACTAAACCCAAACAATCCAATTATCACCCAAATACAACCCAAGTCTTTCCGATATAAGCAGTGATGCCCACAGAAATAAGACAAAGATCAGAAATAGGCCGATCAGAGGAAGCGAGAGCTGAGATACAGACGAGTGGTGAAAGGTATGGAATCTGTTCGTGAGTGAAACCTTTATCAAAAATGTTCAACCCAAACAATTAAATTCCGTAGGCCTTTATGTTGTGTTCGGGGGTTCGCGCCGAAGTATACGACGAATGCGAATTTGTGAATGTTTTGAATGGTGCGTAGTCCAAATCAAATAGCAGTTCTTCATCTAAACCAATTTCCAACCAAGCCCTCAACCCAAAATGTTCCAACCAAAACCTAACCCTAAACTGTTCCGTTCCGTAAATCTGTAAGTCCGTTCCGTATTTGTTCCCGTAAAATCGTTCCGTTAAATCGTTCCGTATATGTTTCCGTTCCGTTAATCCGTTAATCCGTTCCGTAGAGTCCCATAGTCATTCCGTTCCGAAATCAAACCCAAAACAATAATCCAAAGAGAACACAGGTCCTAAGACCCGGGCAATTGATTGATTATCTAGTACATTTTGAGTCCCTTATATACCTCTCTTGTTTGTACATTCCTAATCCGGATATTGCCTGTGCCGCAGCTCCTTGTTTGCGATTTCGCAGCCCCTTTTACTGCGCAGCTGCGTTAAGCTGTGTTTTTAGGGACCAGGCCCTGGTCCATCGACCGCGCCGTAGTCCCGCAGTATTCGGTCGCATCCAGACCCTTTCTGCGCGTCCTTGCCTGGCAATCACGTAACTGGTCCGTAATCACATGACCGTTTTGGGGGTCATTTCTTTTGACGTTCCCGACTACGCCGGCCGTTTCCACGCTTTAGCTGGCTCATTGAGTTTCCCTCGTTCCTTCTAGTGTACTTCATTGCCTTTATTCGGACTGCTAGCCTTGAGGCTCGGTAAGTCCCGATTTACTTCTCCGCCGTTCCTCGGGATATGGCTATACTTGTTTGGTATATTTTGAGCTGTTTTCAAGAGCGCAAATTTGGCCCGTCCATCAGTGGTAGTCCCTTGTACAGGGTATTGAAATAAGCCCCAGATGTGAACGTCACCAGAAGAGGTAGGAGCAAGCAAAGGGGAATCTTGTTGCAATCCAGTAGGGTACATGGACAAAGTACACTACCTTTATACTACTCTCCACTATCTAGGCTGTGCAAGACCATGTGTCACCTAGGCAAATGATATGCAGTACCGCATGGCTGGTTATGGTTAATCAGTGACCTTGATGAGAAGTGAGTTGTGAGCTCGCAACAGCTCGCACAGCATCTCACAGCCACAATATATCCAACACAGGGCCTAACAATAGGTTGAAGGGAAGGTATAAGATTCCCACGGAGAGGTGAACCTTCACTACAAGATATCACCAGGAATTGGCCTGAGAGATGATTGAGCAATGGAAATAAGATAATTTAAGAGCTTCGCAGCTATGAGAAGAGCAAGTGTTGTGTGTGTGTGGTGGTGGTTGTGTCTGGAGACGCGCAAGAGACCTCCTAGAGGCAAACAATAGACTATTTCCATGAGGATATATGCTTGAAAGCTTATTTCCCAGAGAACCCGATGACGATTTACGATGTGCGATGAACGATGAGCGATACAATTTGGCGATTTGATGATGAGCGATGACGATGACGATAAAACGATTTCGATTCCAGAACTATGTAGCCTCAATCACTCCCTAAGATGTTTCCAGTAACCAACTTCTTATTCCAACAGAAAGGTTTCCCAATGTTAAAGTCCAACAACGATACACACTGTGCCAACCCCAGAAATAGCCCAGATCGCAAGTGTTATGCCTACTAGTACAAGGGGATTCTGTGTCCTACTTGTAATAATGTCCCAACTACTTATACAAATCCCAAAATCATATGAAAGTCCTCAAACCAAGCAGGAATTAGTAAAATGGCCCGAGATCATCCCTCCTCTCCCGTTTATCCATCGGAGGAATAGCTGCGAGTGTATTGCCATTGGCCAGTGCCCAGGTAGTCCCTGATTTCCCGACCATGCGGCTTTTGTCATCCAGGATATTTGAAAACACCAGTCCCCTGGCTAACTGATATCGCTCTGTCCTTCTATTCCTTTTGTCTCCTGCCCCTTTCTCGTAGCTCCTGACCATCAGGTCTTATTCCCCTGGCCTCCAGCTTTCCATAGATACCCCTAGTGTAACCTTTTCCCAGAAAGGTTTCTTATTCCCAACTTCGCTTCCTCGGAATAAGATCAATCCCATCAGATTGTCTTAACCGACCTTCGCTTATCCCGGAACTCCTCCGGTATGAGCTTTCCCGAGCCTCACACGCCTGTCACATGGAAGGCCTTACTTTTAGCCGAGCAGAAATAAGCTTATTTCCGCATGTCCCGTTGTAAGTATCTCTGGCTTATTTCTTGTTGTGGAAATAAGCTCCAGAAATAGTCTCTTTTAGAGGTTTGTGGGCTACACTCTCCTGTATAGTTTTCGAGGCGAGCACTGCCAGTCCGCAGGGTAGTCACCTATCCTTTGTACCCGTTACTCTATGATCCTGACCCTGCCAGCTATACCGAGACCGTATACTAGCTCTCTGAAATAAGTCTATACTGTAATCAGACTATCTCGAAACGCGCGCGAAAAGTGCGGTGTTTAGATATAGTTCAATTCCAGACAGTTCATTGGCAGACCTCGGCAACCAGTAGGGCAATGTCAGCAGACCTTTGCCCAGGTTGGGAGGCTAGGCTGAGGTTTTTAGGCTCGGCATTTGTTAGGCAAAGCTAGGAAAATGATAGGCGAACCTCAAACTAGACTAGGGCAATGTCGGCAAAATTGTTGCCTAGCTGACCCTTGAATGCAGTGATTGTAGTCCGGCTTCCTCACTGTTTTGAAGCAAGTGAGATAATTCATTCCCGTCAACCTGAGCATCACATGGTGTCACGTCATGGTTTGTCTCGAGGTTCCAGTTGAGTTCGGCCGCCGAATCCTTCCCTTCCAACTCTCTGATGATGGCTCTCTTTTGTAGAGTGGATCACCATATGGTGCCCTGTTGTCCGAAATTCTTCCAAAAGCATTTATATAAAATGGCGGCTAGGTTTTGGTTTTGGTTAGGGTTAGGGTTAGGCTAGGGCCTGCAGCATGGATATCATCGGGTAACTCTGCCGTCTTTGGAGCCATTGAGGACCCCTACACCAATGTTGTTATTGGTTAGACACCCAAGAAACACGGGCGTGGAGACTGATACTGCGCTCAGAAATCCATCAATACTTCGACAGTGATAGTTCAGGAAGCAGCTCTGCTGGTGTATCGTCCACAATCGGCGCCGAATGACTGGCCAATCCCACAGTGTAGCTCCAGGAAACCAACATGAAGGGATTTTGAGGCAAAATCAGCGCTGCAAGGAATGCAGATTGCAATATCAGTTATCATGTGCAAGTCCCACAGAAAGTGATTGATCACAGGTCATTCTCAGCCGCTGTCAGCGGAGCTTTCGGCAGTATGCAACAAGCTGGTGGTGTGTGGATCGGTGGGAGTTGGTGGGCGGCTGGTCTGTCGTGGTCCACAAGTGTTCGTCTTGATTTCTTGGTTGTGACATGAACTCTCTCGACTGATACTTCGTCATCAGACATTTGACTCGATTGAGCCATCCAGCGGCCCGGCGATCCCAGAGATGTTGGCCCAGGCAATTTTACCCTACCTTTAGTTGGGATTTCGTGCTAGGCTGTCCGTTGTTGAAAACGTTGTCGTTTAATTTCCCAACCCGATTTGATCTTTGCCACTTCTGGAGCCTGGACAGGACAGAGCGAGTCCGTTTGGGCTGGTTACGCCGGCACCTCTCAGTTCGCGACAGCTATATCAAACCTTGGGCATATTGACACGGGGGCTATGCATGAGCTCAACCTGGTCGCTCTCCTTTTTGTCTACATGTGAGCGCGACCTCTCGGGTAAAACTTGGATTTCTGAGCCCGTTTAAACTTTACACCAAGAAGTCAAGTCAAAATGGAAAGCAAGCAAAACCATGTGGAATCGCAACAACTTGAAGTCGGTCCCATTTTGAACATTTCGTGATCATGATGGCTAAATGGTGAGTTATGCAGTCCGATTAGTGAGTTCAGTAAACCGCAGGGTCATCTCATCCGGAACACCGTGTTTGTCGCCAATTCCAAATCCTGCTTCCGGATCCCGTCATGATCGAGATTCAGCGGGGAAGTTATGCGACTGCACGCCCACGACCCCCCTTTAGCAGTATTTGAACCAATCACGAACTGCGAGTTTTGAAATTATTGCTATCGCCAGGTGAGCCCATTCACCTACTAATCCCGTTTATCTCCTCTTGTTAGAGGGGAAGATATGGTGTGTGTACGCCCTCTAGTTAGAGGAGATAAGCCAAATCCTCCCATGCTGCAGAATATGCTACGAAAATGCTGGAAACATGCTGCAGATCATGCTGCAGTGGACTTGTAGCACTTCAGGGTATGTCCTTAAGTAAGCTACGCATCACCGCCATCAGCGGCAGGCATCCCTTCCCAAAAAGGAAATTACCCAAGAAAAAAAATCAATAATTATTGTATTTCTCAACTCAAATGAGTTGCACTGACCCAAAAAGGAAATTCCTGATATAATATAGCAAAAAAATCGAAAATTGATAGAAAAAATCAGTCCAAGCTAAGATCACAGCCTCCACCTTCTGCACCGTCCACTACCAGCACAGACATCTGATACATCAACTCAGAGTGGTCTATATAGGGGCTACTCCCAGCTAACTTGGATAACTTTTGATAATTATGATACTGATACCATCAGTTTATCTTTCCCAAAACGGGCAGACTATCCTTATCTTTGACTGTAAGGTATTATGTCTCATGGGGTTAGACACCACAACCTCTCCAATCACCCAAATCAGTTTAAATGAATATTTTATTGCTATTTATCGTCGCGTTTGGAAATGTTTTTGCATTTTGCACCTCAACCAGACCACTGATCACAAAACAGATTGGACAGCCAGATAGAGCTTTTTTGGGTCTACAACTTTGATTTTGCTGACACATTTCCTTTTTTAGCCACTACGCTTTTCGCCCAAAAAGGAAATATTTTGGTTTTGCCATTGCTTGGGTGCAGATTGGCCGTTTTCCTTGGTTTAACGTTGAAGTTGTCATGTTTTGTGGATGTGGATGTAGCCTGAGTCACATTGAGAAGTAGGGAAACAGAGTAACATGGACATCATATCCAAACCTCGAAATGTATTTCGTGTTTTGCACCACAACCAGGGCACTAATCGCGAAACGGATGGGACAGCTGGAGACCGCCGAAGCGGCTCTACAACTTTGGTTTCAACTCTATTTTTGGATTTTTTGGAGTCTCAGAGTCTTCAGGCTGACACATTTCCATTTTTGGCCACTACGCTTTTCGCCCAAAAAGGAAATTTTGCGTTTTTCCCCTTATTTGGGCGCATATTGGCCGTTCTCCTTCATCTAACTTTGCAGTTATCATACTTTATGGATGTGGATGAGGTTCACACCACATTTTGAGGCAGGGAAACAGGGTAACATCCACATAATGTCTGAACTTCCAAAATTGTACTCTTGACATTACCCCTTCACACAGAATGACTGGAGCCCAGCCAGGCTACTCTCTTTCAATATTCTTTGGTTCCTCTAGTGGTTTGGGGCAGTTTCCTGAGTGTTTGACAAACATATACACAATTTATTGACCAGGTGGTAAAATTCGATATTTGCCTCACTTTGTGAGTACCAGATATTGGACTGGCTAAATCCAGGCTCCTAATGCTTCTAGAGTGTACATAGACACTTCCAAAACTGACTTTGTAGCCATGCCACTATCAACCACATTGGGATTGAAGGAAAATATGTAGCACATAAATGTTCACACCATCCTCTGTGCCCCATTGGGCTGACCCCCAATCCAACAACATAGGACAATTACAAAGATATGCCCCAACCACCAGAGGCCAAAATTTACCTCAATATATGGCCAGAACCATGAGAATTGTGAAATCTCAGTTCCCCATCAAATTACCAATTGTGGGCCAAGGAGGACACCTGGTGCCAAATGAATGTCAGAAGTGGGAAGCTCCAAGGTAAAACACCAATCCCAAGCTTTATTTCAATCATTTTACTCAACATTTGAGCAGATTGTGTTTTGGACAGTGTGCAGTGTAAAGGCAATAATTTGTAGTAACACACTTATGCCCTTAACCCCCATTTGCTGGAAACTTGACCAAATTCCTTCAAATAAAGGTGAATATTGTTCTTTCACAGTGGGAAATGCAGTTTATAAGCTTTTCTTTGCATTATATGCAGTGCTCAAGGCACTATTTGACAAATGATCAAAAACTGTCACCTCACATATCTCAACTTCAAGTTGATACTTTGCTTTAGTTTTTGGCTTCCCTAATGTGGTATATCTTGGGCAACTATGGGGAGGGTTTTTATCTAGTTCCAATACACAAGCCAGTCTGAATAACCTGAATATCTGTTTGAAGCCTGACCATCACCAAATTCCATATGTAGTTGACTAAAGATAAATGGAAGTCTTAAAAAAAGGTTCATACATCCCATAGGTCATGTGGGACGATTGGAAAGGTACACCACACAAAGGAAAGGCAGGGAAAACAATAAATCAGTGAATAATCTATGGGCTCAAAGTTCATCTATATGATGCCCAGAGTAGGGCAAGGCCAGGTGGAAGCACTGCCCAATGATGAAATGATACTGTGCTGAGACTTCTGACAGCTGACCATGGTTCTGTGTGAGGTAGGAAGGGCAGGGATCGAATTTTGGAAGTTCAGACATTATGTGGATGTTACCCTGTTTCCCTGCCTCAAAATGTGGTGTGAACCTCATCCACATCCATAAAGTATGATAACTGCAAAGTTAGATGAAGGAGAACGGCCAATATGCGCCCAAATAAGGGGAAAAACGCAAAATTTCCTTTTTGGGCGAAAAGCGTAGTGGCCAAAAATGGAAATGTGTCAGCCTGAAGACTCTGAGACTCCAAAAAATCCAAAAATAGAGTTGAAACCAAAGTTGTAGAGCCGCTTCGGCGGTCTCCAGCTGTCTCATCCGTTTCGCGATTAATGCCCTGGTTGTGGTGCAAAACACGAAATACATTTCGAGGTTTGGATATGATGTCCATGTTACTCTGTTTCCCTACTTCTCAATGTGACTCAGGCTACATCCACATCCACAAAACATGACAACTTCAACGTTAAACCAAGGAAAACGGCCAATCTGCACCCAAGCAATGGCAAAACCAAAATATTTCCTTTTTGGGCGAAAAGCGTAGTGGCTAAAAAAGGAAATGTGTCAGCAAAATCAAAGTTGTAGACCCAAAAAAGCTCTATCTGGCTGTCCAATCTGTTTTGTGATCAGTGGTCTGGTTGAGGTGCAAAATGCAAAAACATTTCCAAACGCGACGATAAATAGCAATAAAATATTCATTTAAACTGATTTGGGTGATTGGAGAGGTTGTGGTGTCTAACCCCATGAGACATAATACCTTACAGTCAAAGATAAGGATAGTCTGCCCGTTTTGGGAAAGATAAACTGATGGTATCAGTATCATAATTATCAAAAGTTATCCAAGTTAGCTGGGAGTAGCCCCTATATAGACCACTCTGAGTTGATGTATCAGATGTCTGTGCTGGTAGTGGACGGTGCAGAAGGTGGAGGCTGTGATCTTAGCTTGGACTGATTTTTTCTATCAATTTTCGATTTTTTTGCTATATTATATCAGGAATTTCCTTTTTGGGTCAGTGCAACTCATTTGAGTTGAGAAATACAATAATTATTGATTTTTTTTCTTGGGTAATTTCCTTTTTGGGAAGGGATGCCTGCCGCTGATGGCGGTGATGCGTAGCTTACTTAAGGACATACCCTGAAGTGCTACAAGTCCACTGCAGCATGATCTGCAGCATGTTTCCAGCATTTTCGTAGCATATTCTGCAGCATGGGAGGATTTGGCTTATCTCCTCTAACTAGAGGGCGTACACACACCATATCTTCCCCTCTAACAAGAGGAGATAAACGGGATTAGTAGGTGAGCCCATTTGCCAAGTATGCGGGTTTAAAGTTCAAACTACCAGAATAATTACGAGTACTTAGTAATCGTTCATAACATCTTGAGACCGTCATTTTTCAACTGCCCAATTTTACGGTCCACTTTTACTGACTGTAATGAAATTAGTGGCTGTGCTTCAGATTCATTAGATTTTTGAAGCCTCAATAGTGGCCATACTCCAAACTTGACTCTTTCATTAGAAACAAATCTAATGAACCTTAAATCACTGTCATGGTGGCTGAGTATTTTCTTACGTAACAGATTCCGATTTTACTCTCAGCTCTTCAAAATTTTCGGTATTAAAATTCTGTTCTCCCTGTGCCATTTCTCCTTCATTGAACTTTGTTTTTGCTTCTTCAGATATCTGCTGTTGGTGTTTCGTGTTTGCAAAACACCCGCACAAGTTTGACACCGCGAACGTGATGTCACGTTTCAACTCCCTACTCCCCACGTGGCGCCTACTCCTGGCGTCTTTGCTTCCCCCCTCGCTTCTGGGCTTCCATCTGGTGCCATCCCACCTGCGGGTATTTTGGTGGCCCCTGTGGGTAACCATCGAGGCAAATCCATCACCCCGACTGTTCGGTGTCTGACGAGAGATCCCAAACTCACCTCGAACCTTTGCGCGCTCCTGAGACTGTATTTATGCGGCACAAATGCCATGGTATTTCAGTTCCTCTGCCCGCATTCAGATAAAGGGCAAACTTTCGCATTACTGCGCCGCCTCAATTGATGGCGCTCGGAACTGTCTACATTTATTTTGTCACCCATCAATCTTCCTTGCACCTCGCCACCCAGCTTCCCTTTGCTGCCCTTCGCTCCCGGCCTTTTGCTAGACCCTCTCCCTCTGCCAGGCTATTATCATGGGTCGAATACACTGTTGTGATCCCTTGCTGGACTTCTAATTGCTTTCAACGGCGCAGTATCTCTGCCGCATTGTGACACACCTACCAGCAGTCCTTTCCATAAAAGCTGCTGCTGGCCTTCAGGTTCTGAAATTCAGCCTTAAGAATCTTTGATAGTCATTCTGGCACTGTCCAAATTTACAGTTCGCAAAATCTGTTGTTCGGGCTGTAATTCTCCCTGTTATCACTATTTCTATTTCCACTCTGCCGGTGGCCCTGCGCCTCCCCTGCCTCTGACATTTTATCAGCACCATGGCTAAATACTGTGTTTCGCCCTCCTAGGCCCTCGCCGTCGTCTGCCCAGCTGTCCGCGCGCCGGTGTTCGCCTGCCATCCACGGCTGCCCCGAAAATTCCCCCGAGCCTTAGCACCCATCCCGTGATCCTGTATACCACCATACGACATTGTACATGCCTACACTTTCTGCCCCCAGCATTGGGGTACCTCCGCTTGTTTCCCCGCGCCTGCCGCTTGCTGCCCCGCCCTCCCGCCGCATATTGGGCACCCTCACGCATCGTGCCGTGCGCATTTCGTGCTTGCAATCGGTTCCCTTGCACGTTTACTTCATGCCGTACATGCGCCCGCCATCCGCCACTAATGCTTCCGCCATCCGCATCATATCCCGCGCCCTGCCCGCGCGTAGCCCCAATTGTCTCCCCTGTGCACGCCCGCTATATGGTGCCGTCGTTTGCTGCCCGCCTTTGCCACCTATCTGCGTACGCTCTGCCCAGTGCTGCCCCCCACCCCTTCCGCACTCGCCCCCGCTGTGCTGCACCGTGGCCATGCTATACCGGCTCCTGCTGTTCTGCGCCTTGCCCGCCCTCGCTAATCGCATTTGGTGCTCGCTGGCGCCCCGCTGTACCCTCTGCGCCCGCCCGTGCCTCATTTCCCTCTGGTGGGAACCAGCCTCGCTTACTCGGCTCCCGTTTGCCCGCCCCCAGTACACGCTTGCTGGCCCCTTGTCTGCCATATTCTCGTGCTGTATCCATCCGTCTTTACCCTCGTTGATTCCCTGCTACATTACTGCGCCTACTTGCATATGCCGATTACCAAAGCCTTTCCTCCATAGAACACGTCATTACCATGTAAAAATGCCATTGTAACTCCATCTCACCCTACCTGTGTTCCATGCAGTCTTTGAATGAATCAAAGGCCATTGCTGGGTGTCTTGGTGCATTGTTTGAGACTTGAAGTAAACTTTCGGCCTTTCGGAGCGGGTCGGGATATGGTTGGTTTCGGAAGCATGCTCGGAGGCTGTAGGAAAATTCTGAACAGAGGGATCTCTTCATATGATGATACAAAATGTACATGGCGGAGTTCGCTCCCTGTCAGGGGAGCCACCCGTCCATCTGTCTGTCCGTCCGGCTCCGGCCCATCGCACCGCCCCACTTCCTCGTCCGATCCTTCGTCCAGCCTCGTCCGACCATCCGTCCTCGCCCGACCATCCGGCCTTCGGTCCTATGCCCCAGCCTACGCCTCCGTCTGGAACGTCGCCCTCTGTCCCTCCGGACTCCGTCCCCCTCCGACCCCCCGCGTCCGGTCGCTCTCACTGGCACGTGCTATGCGATCAAGCTCGAGACCACTGCCGATCGATCCGGACACGTGCTACTGGCTAGTACCTATAAAAACCTCGCCTAGCGTGGGAATCCTTATCCTTTCTTCTCTTTGGATTCTCCCGCTAGGTGCGTATTCTAGAAACCTGTATTTAGTACTGTCAATTGAGTTACTTCGGATTCTCCCGCTAGTCTCCCGCGCTCCCGCGCCGAGCTGAGGTTACCCTTACATCCCTCATAGTGGCTAACCGTTCAAACTTTGCTGATGTGTTCCTCACGGGCGCTTAGAGAAACAAAATTGTCTTCCTGACAGTATCCTCCGCCCCCATCTGTGTTCTGAGGGTATAAATGAACTCGGAGATTATAATAGAGTCGTAAAATATCTTTGGTTGAAGCAGGGGAAGAAGTTGCACGAAAGTGTTCAATAACTAGGCTAAAACACAATGTAGCTTGAACCTTGCTTGAGCGTCGTCAGTTTTTGAGATTTCAAAATTTTACTGCTCTAATTCCTTCAACAGCACTTATTTTATGGGTTGGTTATGCTACTAGAACTCAAAGAAAACCTCAGACCAGGGATATAGCGGTACCGTGGTGGATATCAACACGGATTTCTGTGTTATCGTTACAGCCAAGAGCCCATCAAGACGATTGGGTTAGTATCCTTTCATAAATTAGCTACTAACCTTAGATTACAGCACCTTAGATTTTGGAAGATCCTTTGAAAGACTTCCCTCTCTTCAGAATTTCGCCAGAGCCCGTGCGACCTTTTTCCGAACACGAACTTTCTGTTAGTGCCTCTCTTCGGAGCTCTTTCCGAGTCCTTCGGCGGCGTGACCCGACGTGACGAGCGTTACTTTTCCTCCTCCACACGACCACCATTTTCCACGCAAGACGGCGTCCCGGACTCTTCATCGCACCGTTACTTCTCAAACATGTTCTGTATTACTCCCGGCAGCTAGGCCCTCTTTTTTGTGTGTTTTCACTGCATCAATGGCTTAATATCAGGATTTCTACACTCTTGTTACATGTCGCTTGCAATGGCCACATACCCTGTCCAATATGACCCTGAGATGTTCAGTGGCCTTCGTAATACATCCACCACTGTTCGCCTATGCTGCGTTTCATTCTCTGGCAGCCACAGCCTCGGAATCCCGCCATTTTCTCTGTGGCCCATGTCTGAGTCAAAAGGTCCGGAAACATGCCAGGCATTCCAGTTCCTGCAGTCCCTGGTGCGTCTAATGGCTTATCTTGAATTTTCGGAGTGTGAACTGGAGACTTTGGCGTCATATTTGCGGTGCATGGGCCTTTTCTCCCCGCCACGTCACCAGCACGCTGCGTGCCGCGGTGCTGCCCTAATCTATGCATGGTGCACGCTTCCACAAGTGCTAGGGGCAGAGCATCCCACCACAGTATCCTGCGATGGTTCGCGGAGCTGTGGGCGGGCGGAGCAGCACCCCCAAGCGCACCTGCACCATTCCCCTGGATGCATGGTGCTGCAGTGTTACACTGTGCGCGGAGATGTCTCCTTGAGCAAGGGGCATGGCTCCACTCATGTATCTCTCCTTACCGCACGTGCTTCCCCTGCTCGACGCACCAAATACTTCGGATCTATAATGCCGCGGATGCAGGCCATCCCAAGGGCGTGCCCTCGCTTTCCTCGCACCGCAGGTACCCTCCCGGGTCTTCTGTAATGAGCTACGAGGGCCCCCGTGAAGGGGGCAAGCGCTGATATGGCTCGCCGCGCGCTTATGTGGTGGGAATTCCGGAGGAGCGCCAGGCGCTCGCTGCAAGTGTCCTGCAACGGCCCGCAACGGCGGGAGCTCGTCGAGCATCGCAAACGCGTGCTGAGCGCATCCCCGGGAAGGGGACGTGTAGGAACGTCGCAGGTGCTCTACACCACTCACCCACTGTGACGAGCGTGTGCGGGGCCTGCAAGCCACCCGGTATTTGAGACGCCACTAGGCAAGCCGAGGCAAATTTGGGCTTCGTTCTTGAATTCTTATTGACGTGGATGGTTTTAAGAATGCAATGTAACACTTTGGATGCTTTATGCTGCCCGGGCAGTCGGCAACCGAACAAACGCGAAAATAAGAAATTAGAGCACAGAAGGCGATGGCGAACCATCGGATAATCTTCAGCTCCTTGGCTGGAGTGCATATCGAGAAGGGGATAAGACGATGGTGAGGTAGACATCCTCACTGTATGCGGGCTGGACATTCGGCCAACAAATGAATGGTGAAAAAGGATCATATTGGGTCAAAGAAGGCAGTTATTGTGACCTTCATGTTAGGGGAGTGAGCGGATGCAAAAAATGTTAAAATCACGTACTAGAGAACGAAAGGCGCTGTGGTGGCAGCCACCAGATACGTAGTCGTTGTAGCTCCTTGAATCCAATGCAGGTGAAATTGATAACAGCCCGGCATGTGATAATTAAGGGTAATACCTGCCTTGAAGAAAGAATGGAACAAACATCTGAATTGACAGCCATACGCAGTGCAGGCCAGAATCGTTGCTTTATTGGTGTAGAGCATGCGCTGTCAGTGAATGTGAGTCAATTGACATATAAAATGTTATAGACGTCATAGTGGCTTGCAGGCTCAATCAGTGGCAGTTGGTTGTGTTATCAGCGAATAGAATAAATGTGCTACCCATACCTATAATATTTCGTAGAGAGCTTTGTCAAAATCACATCACTTTTAATTAATATCTGCGCAACATACAAGAGAATAGGTAGGAAATTGGTAGGAGGGAATTAATTGATATACTGAGGCTCACCTGAGGACCAGATGTGGTATGGATGGTGGCGGAGAGCAAGAGGAAAAATTAGACGCCCGTGCACGAGGCCCAGGAAGCGGAGAAGACTTCGGCATGATGGCATGCCGGTACATGATGTCAACTACTCGGCTCGTTGATGCCGATGATTTCTCCGCTTGTTTGAACCGGTTGGGATCAGTTGACTTTCCCTCTTGGATCTCACCGTCATGCTGCTTCAATTAACATTTATGGCTGCAGATAGTGTTTGGATTCCCTGTGAAATCGGATATTGTTTATGGGCTGGGCCACGGGACTATGCTGTTCCAAACGTCACATTATTCCTTTTGGGAATTTTTTTTTCGGAGGTCAAAATTTTTTTTTTGTCAAATCTCAGAATGGCTTGATGTTGTATACCTACATACTAGGATGGTACAGTATCCTCAATCCCAAAGGAATTGAGCACTAACTGCGTGCATAGGGCTCAGAAAGTAAGTTCGGTCTAATTGGTCCAAATCGGCCGAATGAGCACAGCCACTGATGTTTGATCGATGAGCTTGGGCATTGCTGCAGTAACGCCGAAAACTCACCACCGTGGTGAGTTTGTGTCTGCGAACGGTCACTGGCATGCTGTTTGTGACATGTCTCCCTCGGATCTCCTCCTCCCTCCATTTAACTGTCGGGCTTGATTGTATTGAAGCACGACCGTCACCCTCGACGTCGAGTCCTCGGATACCATTGACAATGTAACGGTCAAGATCCAGGACAAGGAAGGGTATGTCTTTGTTGGACTCACCACTCGCGAATCCGGGGCTTATCTGTGTTAAGGATCCCTCCGGACCAGCAGCGTCTCATCTTCGCCGGCAAGCAGCTCGAGGACGGCATACCCTTTCGGACTACAACATCCAGAAGGAATCCACCCTGCACCTTGTCCTTTGTCTCCATGGCGGGATGCAGATCTTCGTCAAAACCTTGCCCGGGAAGACCATTATCTGTGTCAAGGATCCCTCCGGATCAGCAGCGTCTCATCTTCGCCGGCAAGCAGCTCGAGGACGGCGTACCCTTTCGGACTACAACATCCAGAAGGAATCCACCCTGCACCTTGTCCTTTGTCTCCATGGCGGGATGCAGATCTTCGCCAAAACCTTGACCGGGAAGACCATTACCCTTGAGGTGGAGTCCTCCAACATGATCGATAACGTCAAGGCAAAGGTCCATGTCTTCTTTAAGCCAGGACAGCGCGGATGCTTCTTTAGGTCCCGCTATGAGATTGTAGGGTGAGTGCCTCGCATTTCCTTTTTTTTCCTTTCTCTTTTCGGGCTGCGGTTTTTTCCATTTTTCCCTATTAAACCCAACACACTAACTAACCACCTCGCGCTCTCGCTCAGCAGGACCCTACAAAATGTCTCCCCATTTCACAGATTTTAACGCACGCGTGGTTTACCGCGCCCACGCCCAGTGTCCACACCGACCCCTCAGACACCGTCGACTCGTCGCACTTCTCCTCCACCACCGACGCCTCGGACAGCAACTCCGACTCGAACCGTCTCTTCACCAACGATACTGACGTCTACTCCTCCACACCCACGACCCCCGACAACCCCGAGTTCAAGCTCGACGACAAAGGCCCGGTGATCCAATCGCAGACGACAGTTCGTGCTTTTCCTGTGGTTGTGATCGCACATGCTGACCGCGAGATACCAAGATGTTATCTCTCGGAAGCTCCTCGTTGCGCTGCTGAAGCGGCTGAATGCTACGGCTTATCAGGCAGACAATGGCATAAACACAATCGATGTCTTTCGAGAGGTGCAGCCGCATGTCGTATGGACGTACGTTCAAACCCACAATTGTCTTTATTTTTATTCACATCTTCTCGGAACGTCCAATAGCGATGTTTCTATGCCTCGGTGAGTTCTTCAACATCCGTATGTGTGGCACCGATTAATCTGATTTCTGTCATTTTCAGAATGGACGGAGTTGTGAGTGCGGTACAGCCGTATGCGTTCCGCCGTTGATTCTTAACATAACAGACTGCGGCGAGGGAAATGCGCAAGATAGAACGGGAGCGGGGATGGGCTCCCAGCTACAGTGCGTCTTTCGTATTCTATGCTCAGATGAAACTCCAACGGCCGCCGTAGTTGTTGCCATCACAGGGTTAGGACCGTCGAACGTTAGTACAACGAAGCTATCTGCCTCTTGTGCATAGTACTGATCCACGTGGGTTTGTAGGAGTACATACACGGAGAAGCGCTGTTAGGGCCTGCCGCGCTGGACGGTTGGCTGGTGCGCACGTCTGGCTGATGCATGTATCATCGCTGACCCGTCGTTGTTAGTTCAAAGGGCAGAACATCAAAACGCTCAAAGAGGGCTCAGTTTCTCTATGGCGAAAGCTGCGCAGCTCAAGTCTTGACCCATCTACTTCATGTTCCAGTGGCGATCATCCAATCCCCGCGGCTACGGATGAGTCGCAACGGCCTGCACCCAGCAATCCTGGTGCCGGTTCACATGGAGCACCTGATGGAGGCCCTTACCCTCGACAGGCTTGGGATTACGTGGAGGAGGTGGTTCAGTTGCTCAAAACCGCCTTCCCCCTGCTCGTACTGAGCTTGGAGACGATCGTAGACCAGGTAGCGGGGGAATTCAAGTTGTCGAGTGAGGAAGATACATACCGACATCTCTGTATGTTACTTTCAGATGCGCTTCAGGTACAGTCACCAACTTGATTTCCATCGGTGTGCCCCTCACACAACTGATTAGAACTACAATTTGCGGATGAACATGCTCAACGACGATGGATTTGTCAATCAACAGATGATGGGAACTCTGAGTCGTTTCGGGGGCACGCTGAGCGGCCAAGTCAGGGTACATCAGATGTCTGTCGTTGAGTATAAATCATCTGACAGCTTATGCAGAAAGATTTCGACGAGGCCTTTGGACCCAAGCAAACGGTCTATGAATCCAGAAACTCCAACAGTGGAGGACGCGTTACGAAAAGAATGTTGATTCAAAGCCTCGAATCCAGCTTCTGGAAGCCTTGAGCCATTATCTCACCGAATTCCAGTACCTGAAGGTCGATGAGATCGAGGTTCCTGGCCAGTATACGGAGGTTTGCGCCTAGATCCACACTTCATTCGCGTGGCTAATGTTTGCGGCAGGATAAGGACAGCAATCTCTGGGTACAGGCTTTGAGCGTACTGGCACAATTCGATAATGTATAGATGAAATCGATTTCAAAAACTAATATAGATGAATCGTTCTTGACACCATTCTCCTTGCCATCGGTGTTCCATAGACCAGAGATCAACTAGTACAAGAGAGCATTCAATGGTGAGCCATCCTCTAGTGAGACGACGCCGAGTCCTTTCAATGCAGTTGACAACAAAAGAGCGGAGATAGTGGCTGTGCTGTCGGCCGATTGCTCCGACTGTTCGGACGATGGTTTCTGAGTCCTATCCATGAAGCTGGTGCTCAATTCCTTTGGGATTGAGGATACTGTACCACTCTAGTATGTAGGTATAATATCAAGCCATTCTGAGATTTGACCAAAAAAAATTTTTGACCTCCGAAAAAAAATTTCCCAAAAGGAATAATGTGACGTTTGGAACAGCATACGGGACCTGTGGGACGGATGAAACACTAGCGGCGCTTTATTTCCTGAGACTGCAACAAAGTTTTTAGATTGTTCACTGAGATGTTCTGTTCGAATGACTTGAGTTAACACTGAAATGTAATATGTGCTCGAATGGTGGCAATAGTCCATACCGTGATCAAAATCTAAGTACGAGTCACGCCACGCACCCTGCGGTGGCCTCACCTAACAAGTAGTCATGGAGCTTGTATCCAATGATAGCTCACGTCCCGAGAAGAGAGGCAGGCAAGGACCTGCGAATCCTGGCTGCTTGATCGATCCCTATCACAATCGTCGAGACCACCCCGTTCTTGTCTTCATTTTCTGGGGCTCCCAGCCCGATTTGACTGACACCGATCTCAACGTTGGGCAGGTAGTATGCTGTAACCTGACGCCGCTCGAGGAGACTAATTTAGGCAAACAGCGGCCGATCTAGAGCAGCTGCCAGCAAGAAAGACCTAGACTGTTCCGCGTTCGTTGGCTGCGCTGTCAGGACATGCGTCACTGTGGAATGAATGCGCCAGAAAACAACCGTGCTTCGGTGCACATGGAGATGCGGCACAACTGGATGCATCCGTCGGCGATCAGTCCACCGAGTTGATGAACCAATGAGCATACGCACGTTTCGAACGTGACCAGTGGAGATACCGCGTCAATTTAAAAAGCCCTCCGCATCCGCCTCGACGTCGCACTTGCGCCCATTTTTTTGATGACGAGACTCGCCGCTGTTCTCTTCCTTGCGGCCTCCGTGCGCCTTGCCTCGGCCGCCACCGCCCAAGTCTTCGCTCCCGCCTCCAAGGGCCCGCTCGTGCAGACCGCCAACTACACCAGCTTCTCTAACAGCACTCTCAAGGACAAGCCGAAGACCAAGGGCAAGGTGTTCAACAGGATTATACAGATCTGGCTCGAGAACACTGATTTTGCGGTGCGTCCCTCGTACGGTTAATATGGTTGGAACGCTGACTGAGTTGACCACAGACCACGGCCTCGACGCCCTTGTTCGAGTCCCTCGCGGAGCAGGGCATTCTTCTCACCAACTACAATGGCGTCACTCACCCTTCGGAGCCGAACTGTGAGTCTCCCCCTCCCTTCTTTCCTAAACATACCGCTGCCTATTTATACGGACCTCGTGGGTAGACATCGCGTCGGCCGGAGGCGACTTCTTTGGGGCTTCGGGGGACTACATGCTCCACATCCCATCCAACGTCTCCTGCATCGTCGACCTGCTCGAGGAGCGCGAGGTCACCTGGGCCACCTACCAGGAGAACATGCCCGCTGATTCGTTTTACGGCTACTCGTGCGTTTCCCCTTTCCCCCAATATGGTCTACTCCAACTGATATTTCCCGGATGTTCACAGCTACACCGCGACGAACTACATTTCCCCCGGCGCCGTCCCGTACGAGTACTACATGCGCAAGCACAACCCGCTGTGCGTCCATTCACTTCTCTTCCATGCATCTATCTATATCCTGGATCTCCCTCTTCTTTTTTCGCCGTGTATTTCTCCGCCCTCTTCCTTTCACCCTGATACTGATACTCTCCCGGTCCGTCTTCCAGCATGATTTATGACGCCGTATCCCAGGATGCTGAGCGCGTCAAGCGCGTCCGGAGCTTCAACGACTTTGCCAACGACGTCGTGAACGGTACCCTGCCGCAGTGGCTGTTTGTAACCCCGAACATGGTGTGTGTCTTTCCTTTTTTTCGTTTAGCCGTTTTTCCTATTTTTGTGTTTGTCGGCTGTTTCCTTTTCCCGAGGAATTGGATATTTTTGCATCCCATATCATGAATCATGAGCAGCATCTTATGGGAGCTGTCATGGACCCATCTTACGGGAGCTGTCATACGCGGGAGAATAATCCTCTGCCGACGTCCCGCTTGCGATCTCTGATCGCTACTCAATTAAATGGCCCACATGTGCTCTCAATGACCAGCACTGACTCCCGCTCCTCGGCCTATTCCTATATATTGCACGCACTAACATTGTGCCGTGCAGGTTAATGACGCGCACGACACCACCATCGACTTCGCCGCATCGTTCCTCGAGTACTGGCTTCTCCCCCTCCTCGACGACCCCCGTGTCAACGACGAGGAGACTCTCATCCTCTTGACGTTTGACGAGACGGAGACGTACACGATCCAGAACACGGTCTATTCGCTTTTGTTGGGTGCGTTGTGTCGATCCGTTATTTTATCCCCACCGCCACGGTTGCAATGTTAGCATTTGACTGACCACCTCACAGGCGGCGCCGTCCCTCTCTCCGACCGTGGCACGACGGACGACACGCTTTACACGCACTACTCGTCGCTCACGACCGTGCAGGCCAACTGGGACCTGCAGAGTCTTGGACGCCAGGATACCGTTCCGTGAGTCCCCTGTTTACTCGTTCTTATCTTCTCCCCGCAAGTGGGATACTAGTGTATCCGTTTGGCATTTCATTCGATTTAATTGTGAACCGAATCTGTATAACTGACGCTCTTTTTTTTCTCCCTTTGCTTTTCAGCGGTGTCTCTAACATCTTCGAGTTCGTTGCCAAGAAGACCGGCCACAAGAACACTATCCTCCCAGCTAACGAAGTCCCGCAGTTCAACCTCACCGGCGTCGCGTCCGGGCCCCTCGGTGGGTTTCTCCCCCCTCCCGGCCTCCTCCCTTCCCTCCTGTTTCACTTCCATCGTCGCAAAAATATCCCATCCACTAACCCGCATTATCCAGCCTCGAACTACTACGTCCCCTTCGCCGCGCCCAATGTAAAGGCCAAGACCGTCACCGGCCGGCCCGTCCTCACGCGCCCGGGCCTCGACCTCAGACTCACCCCCGGCTCGCTCCCCAAGCCCGTGAACCTGACCGCGCTGAACACCACGAGCCCGTGGCAACTCAGCCCCGAGACGACGAGCGGGAAGCACCTCATTCCCTGTGCGGGCGCCGCGTGTCCTTGAATGTGATGTGATGTGGTAGTTGTTCAACCTTTAATGCCTTGCTCTGGGTGCTTTATAATTGATTGCATGTTGGTTAACTTTATAAATTTTCAAAAGAAAGGGCTTCGGCCAGACGCCGCTCGTTATGTAGCTTATGAGGTCCTTGAAATGATAGGATGAATCAATAGATGCTTTTAATTACGTGGTGCGCAGTGGGCGCGAGTGGGCGCTTTTCCGTCAGACGTACGATTAAACGGCTACTCAATCGAGCTGCCCCCATTGCCATAACCAATATAATGTCATCGAGGCCCGACGCTAAGGGCGCCCAGGCCGTAATACGCAACACACACTGATCACGAACGTTCGGGGGCGGTGAGTGCGATCAGCTAACCCTGACTAACTCTTATCTACTTACATAGGTATGTGGAGGTGGTTGATCTGTGGAAATTGCGATTGATGCATAGTCACCCGAAACCGTCGTACGCGCTGGGAGTTACCCCTTAACGAGGGAGAAGGAGGAGATAACCGCCTTGTCTACAGGCCGAAGTATACGGTTCAACCCCCTCCACAGCAGGAATTGCGGGAAACCATGGATCTCGGTACTTCTGACAAACTCGTGGTGCATACGCGCTGACACGGAAGATTTGCCAAGCTATCTGCGACGAAACAGGATTGACGATAATCTCCGTGAGGCCAGAACTCGAGGCTGGGACCTTCAGATCAATTCGCCGACTTACCTGACCGTGTTCTCGCTCTTGAAGAGTCGATCCTTGACTTGGTATGCCATAGTGCTGCCATCGACGAATGCTCAATCTGGCACGAATTCTTGCGGCAGATTTCTTTCAAAATTTACGCATTCTCCCGCTCGCCACTTCTCGGGGTTTCCCCGAAACCAGATAAAGCAGCGCGTTGTGGATAGTAACCGGTCCATTTATTGTTCATTTGATTAAACATCTCACCCGCCATAGCTTCGGACCTAAGGGTCAGACTATCATTTCCCAGACTATCATTTCCCAGACGATCAACAAATCCCTGGACGATTCAGTTAGCGATGCGCAACTCGAGGCCACAATTAGTTCTCTTGAAGACACTCCAGAGCAAGTGGGACCAAGGCCTGGCGGCATGCCCGTCGCGACGACTTCGGATTGGGAATGCCGTAGTGCAGAAATCAGCACCCTTCTTCAACAAGATGAGCTCGATACCATGCCTGGCACTCCCGAGTCCATCACCGCTTCGTTTTCTGGCAATACCCTCACCCTCACGGTGACCGACGTCGGCGGATCCATCTCGTCCGCGCCCACCATCACGTACCCCACGACGGGGACCGCACCTTTCCCTGGTAAGCTTTGTGTCCGGTGCGGACAATACACGCTTATAGACTTTCCCAAAGCTATCATCGACGTCGGGGGCATGTTGATCCCAGCGCCCGCCGGAGTTGCAATTATCAACTTCGATAATGATGATATTACCCTCGAGGTACTGCACATATTCCTGAATGAATCCGCCCCCACTAAGAGATATGCTTCTCCAGAATGATGCCACTAGTCGCGGAATTGGGAAATTCTTCCAGCTCTACGGGACCGACGCCTCTGCAGGTGAGCCTTTTCGTTTTTTTTAAGCTGGCGATTCGAAACTACCCTGTCGAAAAAGCGCGATGATGGCATGGTTTGTTCGCTTTTCCCTCTTTCGTCCAGCGGGCCCTGAAAGTTTGAGGTCAACAGGGCGTGGGCCTTCCGTCGCATCATGGATGCTCTTGAGCAAACTCCCGCTGCCAGGATCGACACCACGAGAGTGGCAGTATCAGGATGTTCGCGAAATGGTAAAGGTGCCTTGGTTGCAGGTATGTTTCGATCTTACCTGTCCTTCCATGTTCCTAACTCTTGTTTTTATTCTTTTTTTCTCTTTCAGGCGCATTCGAACCAGG
Organism: Mycena galopus ATCC 62051; assembly: GCA_014925785.1. NCBI lineage: Eukaryota > Fungi > Basidiomycota > Agaricomycetes > Agaricales > Mycenaceae > Mycena > Mycena galopus. The sequence continues at coordinate 2,356 of WIQG01000562.1, read as the reverse complement.
GTACATTTCAAATCTATCATTCCATTCTTTTCTGACTTTCCCCCAGGATCGTTCTTACCATCCCACAGGAGTCGGGCTCTGGCGGAACAGACAGCTGGAGACTTTCTGATTGGCTTCTGGCAAATGGTTCGGACACACAAACAGCCTCAGAGATTATCCAGGAGAACGTCTGGTTTCAATCAATTCGCGACAACCTCCGTGAACAGGCTTCCGTTCGATCACCACCTGCTCGTGGGCATGATTGCCCCTCGTGCTCTTTTGGTGATTGACAACATTGGGTGCGACTTGATATTGTACTAGTCTCTCGTAGACAGACACTTTATATCAGCGCTCGTACCTTGCTATATAAAGTCTGTGATTACGCGCGAGGGTCTGATCGGGCCGCTTCCTTATTATGTAATTCGGAGCTAGCCGTATCACGTGCCACGCGCGCTTTTTCGGCGCGTCCCTCTCCTCCGCGCCCTGGATGCGCCAGCCATCCATACAGTGCTGCAGATGGAACAATAATGGCTCGTTTATCCTCATGGTTGATGTCAATTAGCAGCACGACCATCTGTAATCCCGCGAAGAGGCAAAAGCTTGTACAAGCCAAGCGTACGTACTTGGTGTAAAGTCCTCGGAAAGTCCCACTGATTTTGAGCTAGATTGGTGACCCTCAAGCTGGTTCGGGAGGAACAGCCAAAAAACAATGTTGTATGCCAGTTAACAAACAGAAAAAAAACCAAGATTGAATGTTCAGCTATTCAACTGTAGTCAAACTGCAGTTAAAAGATACAGTGGCCAAGCTTCTTCACACAGGTAGTATTTGGGACAAATATTGCGTCTGGCAGTATAGGGCACGTGAAAGTGCAAACAAAATGAACATTGCTTGCGTAGCAGGCGAGAAAACGCGTCGCCGATGGGAGGAGAACGAAAGCACGTGTCACGGCAAGCTCCGAATTTCATAATAAGGAAGCAGCCCGATCAGACCCCCGCGGGCCGCGGCAAACAATAGACTAATATCGTACGGATGCTGTGAAGTTCCTGACACTCACTTGTGTTGTAGATATGACTAGTTGGGGCCATACTCCCTCATACTCCTCGTATGGAGCGATGGTTGCTGCGCGCACTATCTGGACTACGATGGGCGTGCCGACCGCCATGGGCTTCTCGGCGCTCGCAGTCCGCGAACTGCGTATTCCCCTCGACGCAGCAGGCAGAGCTCACCGCTTTCATAAACAAATACCTCTTTGGTCAATCGACCCTTAACACGAACTTCACCGACACTGCAGGCGACTACGACTTTGTTGTTCCGAATGCACACTGGCAGTGGGCGCCGTGGACGCCTGCATCGCTGATACCTTCGAATGGAATTTCCACGACCACTATGAGCTAAACGGCGACGACGTCCAGTACCACTACAGTCGTTTCGACTCCATCTTCTTTGCCCACCGGCGGTACAGCGGCACACTGCGATCAATGTGGCGGTATTGGCAAGTGACTTTCCAGATGACTTTTGCACCAAACTAGCTCCTCCGTTTTAATAGGTTGGGGCGGAGGTATCTGCTTAAATTGTGTTCCTACTTCGTGCTGAATCTTTCTTAGCTACAGTCTGCGCTGCGCCGTACACCTGCCAAGAGCTCAACCCCTACGTGAGTATTTCCCTCTCGAATGCTGACCCAGAAACTGACGTGGTTCAGTACTTCCAATGCCTGTAACGGCGAGCGGTGATTTCAATGTTAGGGTGCCGATGAAAAGATGTTGTTTCTGGAGGAAATATTCACTTTATTAGGTCTCTTTGTGGTTCTCGGATGTAGGTTGATTGAATAACGATCCTGCACATGGTTTATATCTCAACATGTTTACCGAATCAGTTCGGGATCTTCGTTGTTTGACGAGTTGGGGATCTCACATCCCTGCCTCAATCGCAAAATACCGCGTCCCACCAGGCAGGATTCTCTTGAATCCTGCTATGTCGTAGACGATGGATGGCGAGACTCCAAATTCACTCCGGTTTTTTCCTCTGATGAGCCGACCTCCACGCCACACCATTAATGTTATGCCTACGTCAATTTTCTTTATCCTATCTCCGATCTCAGAAATGGCCCCCGTCATCAAGGGGTGCATATAACCGTGCGAAAAAGGTGTTAGACGCGTCAAGTACTGTTTTCTTAAATTTGTGGTCAAACAAGAGAGGCTCGGGAATTTAAATCAACGCCCCTCGCACCCGAAAGTGAAAAGGTTCACCCACGGTGAATGTGTAAAAGAATTTTGAAGATTTATGCCTACAACGGCAAGAATGCGTCTGGGGCATATGTGGTTGCGCTTATTGGAGGGACATTCCTGATTGAATGCACTTTGAATTACCACCGTGGGT
>WIQG01000561.1:0-65459 GCA_014925785.1 Mycena galopus ATCC 62051 | reverse complement strand
AGATCATCGGACCGCGGGTTTGGATAGGTTCGATCCTGGGGAAGTGAAATCCAGCAGGGACCTCGCCGGGCTAGAGAAAGGAGGTTGGGTCAGCATACGGTATAAAATCCGGAACGTGTTATGACACACCTCGTATGTTTCATAGACCTGCACCCCGGCCCAGACTTTGGGACCGACGCCGATGAGAGCGAGAAGACGGGTGTACCCGTACCAGACATCGAGGAGTGTGGTGTTGACCTTGGTGGCAATATCTTCGGGGAATTTAGCCTTCAGGACTTCCTGGATTTTGGTGTCAGAGGGAACAAGCGGACGGAACGATTCGAGGACGTACTAGGAGTGGGAAGGCATTGTTAATGGCCACCACAGCGTCGGCCTTGGAGTCGGGCCATTTGGCAGCGACATTATCGAAATCCAGAATAAGCTCCAGAAGAGGGGTGGTGGCTTCGTGCGTCCAGTAAGTCGCAAAGCGCTGGTCGGTTCTGGTCCAGGAGGCGATATATTCGGCTTCAGCGGCGGAGTCGTACTCGGTGGTGTCAGACATTCGGAGAAGAGAACGAGTGTGGGGGGAAAAAGCAAGAGAGAATGGGGCGTTAAGCGAGGGCTGAGGTTTATATGAGGCTGCGCGGCGACCAGAAGCTTCCAAGGAAGCTGGAAAATGGAACCGTTATTTTTGAGACTCTATTAAACTTTAAAGAGCGCTAAACATAGCGCTTACACATTTTGAATGGGCGAGACGAAAGTTTTGCGGATTCAAGAGGACGCAATGATTCAAAACCTGGAAAATTGGGTATCGGCGAGATGCTGGGAGTGAGGAGAACCTGGATCCAAGACGGGACAGGGGCTAGCACACTTACCCCCATCGAAATCGTTGATCGCCGGTTGAGAACCGCGGTTGTGGCTGTGTTTTGATTGGCGAAGAAGCGTGGCGTAATTAAGGGTCCTGAAACCGCCTCGAGTCGGAATGACTCGGGAGGTCCCAGGACAATGCCCTAAGGCCACGGGGAAACATTGCAAGGCGCTAAGTCCGATTCTGGATAGTAAATTGGAATCCGGAATCCGAGCTGGAAAGAGGCAATTGGTATCTTAGCCAGGAATTCACTGGCAAAGATATAGGCCAATAAAACAGAAAATGGACAGATGACCGGGGACGGTCAATATTTAAAAATAGGGGAGATGATAAGCCGTGAATTCGCCAACACCTGAAAATTAACGTTTTCTGGATTTCCGTTGCGGATACGCGCACATCTGGGTCTATGACGAGTCCCAAGTCAGTAGACCTGGAACTACAGGCTAGAAACCAAATCCGGAACCAGTTGCGGATGAGTATCCAGAAAACACACATACTGGGTGCCTCCGACTAATATGCCGCTGGTTCTGGATCCTACTGTCGTACTATGGGCAGGAGGTTGCGGATAGTCCAAACGAACATTGGGGAATAAAATATCCATTCTGTGCCTATTTGTGGAACTCAAAGCAGGTGCATCTTGAATGGGTTTCAACATTATTTGTCCATGCTTGTACCAATGAGGCGACGCGCTCGATCACGTGATGACCCAGAACCTTTCAGACCGGAACGAGCCGGATCCGGATGCGGTGTCATACACCCGTCAAATATCGATCGGCTTAATGTGGCAACCAAGTTCGAACCCAATTTAGGAAGAAGGTCCTAACTTGAGCTATGAAGGGGACCAGGGTGTCTAATTGAAGACATAAGACCCAAGGTTCCGGATTTCCAAGAATCCGTCAAGGGACACAAGTAGTGCGCCCAAGAAATCCAGAATATTAGGACCACTCGGGTGCCAAGTCAGGGCTCCGATCGCGTCAGAAATAAATCAGACAAATAGGAGCCTGCTCAACCATGTTCCACCTCAACGGGTAGACGGTCTAGGGTAGCTCTTGGGCTGCACACAAGTTCAGGGTGTCTACAAAGAGGCATTTTGAAGGGCTATCCAATTCAACCTCAATGTCTGGAGGGACTAATCCAGAACTAACATTTTCAGGATCTAAAATAATCAGTCAGCAAGCTTGGCGATCGTTATTTCATATTCTCGAGTCACGGACATGGTTACAGCGATGATTAATGTATTATGTTTGTAGAGTTATTTTTAGATGTACAGTATATAAGATGGGCAGTTTGTAGGGAGAGGGCACGGACTCCTACCCGGAAACGTAAAGCGGAGAGACTAGCGGTCTGCTCCAGCGAGTACAGAAGGGCGGAACCACCGGCTTGATTCATCGAGGCTGTCCTTGGGGGCGTGCTTGTATTTTCGAGTTATTATCAATCTATCAGTTTTTCGGGATATTCCCTTGCGTGTTCTGCGTGTACGTGTGTGTGTGTTCTACGTGGTCCTGCGTGTACGTGTACGTGTCCTGCGTGTCATGCGTGTTGCTTGTGTGTGTCCTACGTGTTTTGCGTGTCCTACGTGTGTTCCGGATTTGTTGCGTGTTGCGTGTCAAATTGGTTCACTGCTCCTGTCTTACGAGGTTAGAGTGGGTGACCCAGAGTTGCAAAACTATAAATTGAACCATTGTCTGCGGACGATCCTGGATTTGCTTGCTGCGATCCGCAAATATTAAACAACTGTTCCCGTGTATCTTCTATCGGTACACAAAGACCCGTACTCGGTCGCACTCTTTGGGATTGCATCCGGAATCACTAGTGGAGTTTGGTTGGTTGTTGTTTTAGGGATTTGTGTTGGTTTCGGGATTTGTGAATCCTGAACTAGAGCACACTTCTTCATTGCATTCAGCCCGTCGGATTTGCATTGTAGTGGATTTCACCCATAGACCGCCGGCACACGTTTCAACGATATAGCCGAGAGTGTTATTGGCCCGTGTAAGAGCCCCCATTGCTGCTTGCCACCACCTTTGGTGTAACTGCCCCCACCACTGTACTGCCGCCGCTCTCGACATAAGTGCCTGCATTCCCTAACCAGGAGTCCCTGCCATTCGTGTAATTGCCCCCGTAGTCAGAGGCCGCCGCCTTCTGTGTAACTGTCCCTGCGAGTAGTAGCCACTGCCATCCGGTCGAGACCCACCTTGGTGTAGCACCGCCACCTGCAGTAGAAGTGCCCCCGCTCTTAGCCAGAGCCACTGCCATCTGTGTAACTGTCTCTGCGTTGTCGAGCCACTGCCAGCCGTGTTCCCGTTGTACCAAGTAAGGCCTGTCTGTTGACGGTCTGCTCTGCAATCGCTACCCGTTGGCTCGGTGTCAGCCGTGGTTGAATTCTGTTTCCCTCAAGAGTCATCTGGCAGTCATTAGTCTTCCTATTGAACCCCTCGATTCTCTAGTGGCCAGAAGTCCCTGCTCTGCATAACAAGCACCCGAACAGCCCGTTGTTGTTGCTTTCCCGCTACAAAGACATTACTTTTACTTCCCTTGCACTCCCTCTTGAAGGGTGATACGTACCCTACTTCCCCGAACACATTCACAACATTTGGAGTTGGAGTTTGTGATATATTTTGTTGATTTGGATTGTTGGATTGGATTGTGTCTAGTGACTTTGCTCGCTGCGCTCTCTGGTTTGGTAGTTTGAGTTGGCATATTGATTACACGACTGCACCCAAGTGCACCGTTTCACCATGTCAGAGAGAAAGGAAAGAGAGGAGGAGAGGAGGTAGGTTCCGGATGACGGGTGTCCGGGCCGGAGGGACGGAAGGCCGGAGGACGGAGCTGGACGGAGGTTAATGGAAGTATGGAAGTTAATGGAGGTCAGTGATATGGGATCCGGAACTACAGATATCGAAACCATTACACCACAGGGGGTTAAGGGTGAGTGGGGACTGTACTGCTGACAGCTTGAATAGGGAAGGATGACAACGAAGGTAGCCGAAGGACTTCACTCGTCGGCTGGACAAGTTGAATGAAGGCTGGAGTCAAGGCAAGGATCGAAGCCGAGATCGAAGGAGGTCGGACTAAGTCTGGAGGTCACGTCCGGACATCAGACAAAGGTAGGTTGTCAAGATGAAGAAACCGGAAGAGGCGGAAGTAAGGAAAGACGACTGGATGAGTATCCAAAGGCAGAGGTTAAGTCAGAAGTATTGGAAGTTCAGGAGTTCGACCGGAAGTAAGGTTGGGGCGGAGTAAACATTTAAGACGGAAATGACCTTAGGATGAAAGTCCAGAGGGACTAGACTGGAAGAACGTTAATAATCAAACTGAAGTACATCCAAGACTGTACTACGTATTTATAACATTTGCAGGGCAAGTCCGGATGCGGAGGGAAGTAACTAAAAGACAATAAGATAAGTTGTATAACAATAAGGACAATAAAGGTGTTATATACCAAGCCACGGGGAAGAGCTATGCCGGATAAGCCGGCCGGTGTATGAAAGCCGGTCGAGATAATAAAGCCGGTTGGCATAGGAATGCCGAAAGCCGAAGGTGAACGGACGTGGGGACGCTGATGCCACAGAGGTTCTGGGCGAGCTAGACTACCAGCTGGCGAAGTGGATGAAGCGCCGGACGGCCGAAGTGAACAAGGCCATAGGATGGAGAACGACTTAGACGATGAACGATGAGTCCAAAGACATTAATAACTAATCTAAAGTACAAGCTGGTAGATACGGGTTTAAATACTAAAGCCAGATCTAATTATGAATCAGGAAGTACAAGGAATATAGCAAATGGAGAACATAGCCTTGAAGCGAGTACAAGGGAACATATGGATGGAGAACAATGCATGGGGGCGTGTAGATGGGAAGCATGTGGAGATCCACGTGAAGGCGGATAAACGGGAAACACTCAGAATACTTCATTGCGTGGAAACCCATCTTCGGCCAAAGGCCGGACGCTAGTCCGAAGACCGGCGGATCGGAGAATGTGAGCTGGAGGAAGTCCGGCGTAGTGGTGGAGTATGGTGATAAGCTGGGCGGTGTGATAAGCCATTAGGCCGGATTCCGCTGGAGGAGGTACTGGGTGGTACAGGATGTAACAAAAGGAAAGCATGTGGAGCATAGTGCATAAGGACATAGGATTTGATGGTGAGTCAGATGACTGATGAAAGCCATTGGATATGACACCGTGTGGACTTGGTGTTGTGTGGTGAGTCTGAGGAAGTTCTGTGATACTTCCAAGGCCAGAGCTGGAAGACCGAAGTTGGAAGTCGGAGGACCGGAGGTTTGGATGAGGATCCGGAAGTGGCGTAGAATGCCGGAAGTGAGGCCGGAAGCGGCCGGATGTGGTCAGGAATTGTCCTGGAGTTGCATGGGCATAACAGTGAAGAAAAGACCTAGACTTGTTTAAGTTCACTTATTTACATCTATTTACACATTTGCTTACTGTTACTTGAAGCTACTTGAAGTTACTTAAAGTTACTTGGAAGTAACTTGCCCCGCCAAGTTAGATCAATGTGGTCAGACAAAGTAACTTATAGCATCAGATGGCATCAAATCCTGCCAAGTTCGTCAAGTTATAGTCGTAAGAGTGTGAATTGACACTTGTTATGACCTGTGTGACTCTGGATACAATTAAAATAGCTTCCGGACCACCATGGCACATATTGAACCAAAATTTGGGCAGCGGGAACTCCGATTTGATGTGGGATGCCATTGTTTCAAGTCTTTCCGGATTTCATAACAATTGTGCGAGTTCTTATTCATTCAATACCTTTTGAGTAATCCATTTATAAAGTATCCTAGGCTAACTTTCCTGGAACTCACTGAATTTGCAATTAACTGAGTTGAACACACAACCAATGAGTTATCTCCCCAATGTCCATTGAAGAGATACATTCAGATTGTTCCGAATGATCCATTCACTCAATCAATGTATAAGCTAGGGTCATACTTAATAAAATGGGACTGTTTTGCATGTTCTTCAATGGTATGGAGCCTTGGCAAGTGGAATCCTCGTCTGAGGGGCAGTGGGAACATTATTGACATGGTAGCAGTAATTGCTGCATGCAGAGACACATATATTAGGTGTAGAGTCGCTAACTTACCGTGCCGGCACTTTTTTTAACTTGAAGTTACTTACAAGTTACTTTTGCTTACTTTACTTTACAAGTAAAGTAAAGCTTGTAAGGCTAAGTTAGTTTCGCCAAGTAACTTTTTTAACCATCCTTTTAATGTACAGCTACACCTTACAATGCACTAAATCCCTCTAACTCTCGTGTTATACTCTTTACATAGTCCAGAGATTTCACCTCCTCCTGCGTGAACGTTGTTCTATGTCGTCTCCTGCTGCACGAACACCACCCTCTCCTGCTCGAACACCGCTTTATCCTGCGCAAAACACCGCCCTATCCCGGATGAACACGGCCCTCTGAGCTGCCAGCTCCGTCTCGAGTGACGCTTGATTGCTGGAATAATATTGAATCTAGTTAATAGGAACTACACATAAGGACCCAAACTATGATTCCTATTAGCCAAAATACCCCTAGCTATTATTCTGAGTGAGCAGTTAGGTCCATCAGTTGCGCCTGATGGCTGATTACATAAGCGTTCTGAATTTTCACGCTCTCTATCTTACTCATTCCTACTGTATCCTAGTGTCAGCAACGGCCTTGAGCAGAGCACAAAAGCAGCTGTCCCCAGGTGTTGAGAATCTGTCACTGCCTGAATAGTGGGTGACCACACATTGAGGATCTGAGGATGAGGATGTGGCGAACTGAGCCAGCACCTCTAGAACATGAGCAACCCGTGTGGAAGAACCCAAAGACATTGCAGAGAGTGATGCAACTATATATGAGAGGAACCCACTCCAGGTTACTTGAATAGGGGCTTTGGGTTACAGGATAGGAGTTGGGGTTACATCCCAAGAACCTGAGAGGAAGAGCCCAACTCAGAGGTGTTCCAAACAGGGGTTCTGACTAGATCCAAGACCAAAGAGTGTCTGAGGGGATGTGATGCGGGTCTCGTAGGCTTCGTATTGCTGAAGAGGGACTCGCGAGTGCACAGTCTGTAGACGCAACACTCGCGAGATGAGAGGGTCGGGAGCCGCTGACTCGGGCGCTCCCGCCACTGTTGTAACCCATTGACCAGGGGGTGTGTGACCCACACCTGGGACATCTGCAGCACCGATGTGGTGGAGCAGTTATACATGTGCTCAGGCATCTAGGGCTGCTCTGGGGTGTTCCTGGTGTCGGTCTTCAGTCTTTGTACATTGTAGTTAGAAGTCAAAGATAAAAGATGGATTACGTAAAATGATGTGTACGTAATTATACAACGGAATATCTACAAGTAAGGAATATAAGTGAAATACAGTGCACTCGTCGTGTCCAAGTATGCTACCTCATCACAGAGGACCTCAGACAAACCAGTCTCTGTGCAACCCCGCCAGGGAACTAGTGTGATGATCTCCTCCCCTCAGTAGGTAAGTGTCTCTCCTTGCTGCTACCTAACAGGTCAGATCTGGCACTGCTAGGTCAGGATCCCAAGGCAAGGGACAGAGAATAGGAGTTCTGGTGTTGTCGAGCGAAAGGGGAGTGAAGGCAAGACCAGAACAACAAGATGGTGACAAGAGCACTCCAGGCTCAAGTCAAAGAACCAAGCAATCCAGCCAAAGTAAGGCCTAAGAATAGATGAAGTAGAATCTACTGTACAGGGGAGATTCGACTGAGTTTATATACTGTAGCTATTAGGAGTCTGATCATAGGATGATCATAGGTCCATAGGAGTCGTAAAGGAGCAATGAAAGATAAATGAACACAAAGTGGAGCCAGGGCAACACCTGTCACGATTCAGGAGTGTAGTTGTCTTGGCATGGATACCAGGAATGAATCTCCACCAACATAAAGGAGTGAAGTCATGACCCATTGGAAATGCTCATCAGCATAAAGGAGTTTGGATTGCTAGCACAAGGAACCTGGGTTGCATTTGCATGATGTCATGCCCTTGTCATGTAGAGTCCCGGGTTACTGCCATAAGAACCCGGGTAGTAAGTAAAGTGATGAGGAATCCATGTCTGCATGGATTCCGAATAAAGGTCTGAGGGATCTTCAACATCTGTCTGTAAGGTCATATATTGTTATCTGCCATCTTGGGTCCTTGTGAAAGTCTTTAAAACAAGCAACTGTTAAGCAACCACTGAGCAACCATTAAGAACTCCGTGAGAGTCGAATGTGTGTTGTGTGCCAGGGAATAACCTGGTCAAAGCTGAGTTATTCCCAAAAAGGAATGTAGTAGAATCCGAAAAAGGATATCCGTGGTACTGAGTCATGGTGATTCATGAGACCTAGGATTAAATCCTAGAATCAAATAAATCCTATTGTAAAATTAATCGCACCGTGCTACTCATCCCTACTGTATCCTAGGATTAAATCGTGGAATAGTGAATTTGTTATATCCGTGTCAAGAGGAGAAAGGAAGGAGAGGGGATAGGTTCTGGATGGGTTATGACCGGGCTCGGGAATGCTGGAGGTCAACAGAAGTAAACGGGAGAGGATTCTGGAACACGGATATGGACCACTACACCACAGCTAGGTTTAAGGGTGAGCGTACTATCTGGTTGGCTAGGGATGAAGGAGGAGGGAACGGGAGATGGCTGAGGGTTACTCGAAGTGAAAGCCAGTAAGCTGGAGGAGAAATGCCAAAGGCCGGGCGGAGTCCGGTAAGCCAGAGGGGATATACCGAAGGCCGGGCAAAGTCCGGTAAGCCAGAGAAGATATGCTGAAGTCAGGGCGATGTCCAGTAATCCGGAAGTAATGTCGAAGTCCGAGGTGGAGTCTGACAAGTAGGGAAGTTCACGGATGTATAGGTCCGGACGTCCGGGATAAGGTTTTCGACAAGTCCGGTCATCGGATGGAAGACGGAAGTCAAGTCCGTCGACTGGAGTACTCGGACGTTGGAGGAAGAGTCAAGACGATGGAGAATGACAGAAGGCCAAACAACGTTAGGGAAGGAAATGATGTTAAGACAGGAATGACATTTATAATCAATCTGAAGTACATGATTGTAATCTAGACATTTTATAGTAATAGTGGAGGTAAGTATATATAAGGAAATTGATTAGAGAACAAGGGTAAGAGTAAAAGAAGAACATAGCTTCTTGTATAAGTACAAGGGAGATGACGGATTGAGAACATAGAGCATGTGTGTAACAGGAGTGCATGTGGAGATCTGCTGCTAAGGCGGATAGACGGTTGCATGAAAACTCGTCATCGGCCGAAGGGCCGGATGAAGTCCGATAAGAGCTGGAGCATTCTGGGGAAGGCCGGAACATAAAGCCGGAAGAGGACGGAGATGAACGGAAGATAACCGGAAGTCATCCAGTCGTAGTCCAGATGTCGTCCGGGTTAGAGCCGGAGGTAAACCAGCGTAGACCGGGAGTTGACCAGGAGTTGACCGGAGGTTATCTGAGGGTGAATGGATGTATACTGGAGTAAACCGGAAGTGGTCCGATGAGGTCCGGATGAGTCCGTGGTGGTATGGGATGTAACAGAATTGGACTATGCAATTCAAGATTAATTGAGTTCAATTGGATAATTCAGGTCCAGATTAATCTGGCCTGCTGCAGATGTTGGGATCTAACAAATGTGTTGAGTCCGCACAGCTAAATTATGAATACAGTCCCCAAGTGCGTACTCGAATTACAAAGATGCCATTAACACAACATATCCTAAATATTTTAGATCTCATATCCACGTACTAAGAGTCCTGAGTTATATACGTCTTTGGAACTCGTCGCTCTGTGCCTCTCTCTCCATCGCAAGTTGCTGTTGTCGTCGGGCGTCGTCTTCAAATCCTTGGACCCCCAATGGCATACGGTTGTGATGTTGCTCAACTGGAGAAAGCGGTGGAAGGTCCTTCTGCTGTGGTCTTGGCGAGGCCTCTATATCGGAGCGAGGCTTCAGTCTCGAGCCAACCTTTCCAGAGTCTGAATCATCTTCAGAATCAGGAGTAGCGAATCCCACATTTGTGGGAACGGCGTGATTCTCGCCGTCGCGGTTCGCGATCATGATCTTGCCGATATCAGTTTGCCAGCGGAGAGATTGTAGTTGTGCGGAAGTGGATGAGTGTGGGGAGAGAAGGCCACAGCTGAGAAGCCAGGCGTGCACAGCACGGACGAGGGCCTTCATTAAGATGATTCTCAGTGAAAATGCAGGTAATCCGCACTGTTCAATGAGCTTACCGGATCCGTAGCCGCAAGACAGGCGTACAAGATTGCGCGCCCGCCATACACTAAATCGCCTAAAGTTTCATCACGGAAAGCCGGAGTCCAAGCTCGACAGAAATCACTCACTGAGGAGCAGGACGCGGTAATCCGTCCAATTTTTGATACCGTCCTCCCGTGTCGCGTGGATGACGCAGGCGACGCTCGTGACGTTGATCAGGGCGGAGGCGATGGGGTAACGAACTGTATTTTGTAAGTTTTACGCTCGACTTAGTTTACAGAGATAGTACGCACCTATGCGCAGGATCACGCCTCGATAGAGATTGGCATAGGAAATGACGTCGGTTAAATCCACAGAGCCAGAACGGGAGGGCGAGTGGCTAGTGAACGCCTGAGCGCGTTTCCTCCGAACCTGAGCCCATGAGCATGTTAGCTTTGGCAAGATACTGGAGCCAAACGCCAACGCACCTTCTGCTGAACCATATATATCACAACAGTGAACGTGGTGACGACCTCGCCTGCGACGGTGAGTAATGTCCAGAATAGTTGAGTTCCGATCTACCCGACGCAGACCAGTGAGAAGACTGGCATCAAAGTTCAATGAATGACTGCGACACACACCTGCCACGCAAGCCTCTGGTGCGGATCATTTTCTGAGTACCAGCAGTCCTCGACAAGTGGATCCCATCTATGGGTAGAAGCCTCAGGGGTGGAGCGTGATTGGATGTGAATTTCCTACCCGTATTGCTTCAACGCAAACGGAGGCACAGTCAAACACAACGAAATGAGAATTGAGCCGTAGATGTAGAACTTCTCCAGCCTCTGGCTATTGATTTGATGGACAACGACGAACCTACGGAGGCGTAAGCATACTGGATGTGGGTAAAATCAGATGCCGGCGCACTGAAGATTAAGAGCAACACAGAACAGGAGAAAACTCGACACTTTGAGCGTGAGCTTCCAGCCAAAGGGTGAGAGTCCGCACAACTGTACAAAAGAACACTAACCTGGAGCAAAAATATATCAAAGCCGCACGCCCATGTCGGGCCAGTAATGTTTCCTCCGACTGCGTTGGTGATCCCGAAGACAGTGCTTGAACTCGGTCAGACGAGGAGCCGCACCGGAGCAGCTTTACTGGCTCACTTGGCCAGCAATGTGTACACCAGAATCCGAAAACTGACACGGTCGAGATGGGGTCTCGAGACAGGGTTCAAGGCCACAACACCGATGACAACGAGGACACTGCCGCAGAGAGCGGCCCCGACCATGCCAGTGATCGCCCACAGCTGGTTGCTGCCCGCTATATGGTGAGCAAATATCTTGGGATTCAGCGTTGACACGCACGATATGTTCACGAGCGCCGGAGTCCACACAAAACTGTCCTCATACGCCATACCGGTGACCTTGGGGAGCGAAGGTAGGCGATGTTCGGGGCTGGAAAATAACGACCCCAGCCGACAGTCCACCCGGGGTCGCAAAGTCGGCGCAGATAGCAAGGTCGTTGCTATAGCTGTGACAGGAACAGGAACTAATCCGGTAGTTACCTCAGGCTTACATTACCCTCTTCATAAAAAAAAATTACGTCTGTCCGTCTGTCTGAAACCTTCAAACTCCGCTATCTGCCGAAACATATTCAACACGCAAGGTATGTTCGGTCTCGTCGTCCTCGATCAGGGATGGGCCTAGAGATTCAAATGATTAAAGATTCAGTCCATATATTAGTAAATACTTGTATCGTCAGTAATATATTAGTCTGTCACAGAGACTAGATTCAATCTGATTGTACACACTGAGATTTCAGGTCCCGATGCTCGATTCTGTGGGCCCTGGCAGTGCCGTCTCGTCAATTTCCCGTTGACAGTCGTCTTTTTGCCATCCCGTTGGGGAAGACGGACGGTGGGCGCCCCTAGGTTACTCAAGTTGAATGATACGTGATGAATCCACGCATCTCCATGCGCGATATTGTCCCCGACACACGGCAAATCCGAAATTTCGGGCCACCGGAAGTCAGTTCCGATATGGAAAGATTAAATATATGATCACACTGATATTTTGCGTTTCCGCCGTCCGGTGCATTGAAATGCTTTGGGGTTGCCATATAAGCAAATTTTCAGTCCAATCCGATACTTAATCAGAAATCTGATACTTTTCATATCAGAACTAACTTTTGAGGCCCCGAAATTTGGGGCTTTGCGATGTGCGAGCTTGGGAAAACCAAGTCAAGGAGAGAAATGAGCATGCCCAAACCTTTCTCGAGGGCGCCGAAGACGTACCGCGGTTCATCTTTAGAGTAGCACATCCAGAAGTCGAGGTTGAAAACGCCAAAGAATGTGGGATGATAATAGGTTACTGGAATCGTCCATATCGCAAGTTGAAAAATCGGCGGAAGGGTGGAATAGCGTGGCCAGGCAGAGGATAACTTTGAGCCCAGATAGGCTACGATTCAACGTGCCGAAATCGATCTACACTCATAGAGATCAACCTGGCATGGCGAAAAACAACCTGAAATGTTATTGTACTCCAATTATACTCACTCGAGTGGTCCAAATGCCTGAACAACGAGTTGACCGAAGACAAACAGGTAAGTCAGTAATGTATAGGTGGTTATCCTTACATATAGCTACCAGATGGCAGCGGAGCGTCATTCCAGGGGGTCGGATCACACATGACTTACTGGGGTAGTTCTGCTGAAACAAAAAGAGTGAACGGAAATTCATGAGGAAAGCGCGCGAATTTCAATTGCGAGCCGGGGCAGACATGAGTAGGGGTCAAAGCGGAGAGGAAGGGTGATGGCCTGGTGAAATAATATCACTGCGGAGACCCCTTTGTTTTACCGTGGGTAAAATGACCTAGTAAAAAGTATTCAAGTACATCGTGTTTTACTGCTTGTTTTCATACACAGTAAAACATCGCCAAATTTTATCTTTGGTAAAATGATTCATTTTTGTGTGGTAAAACATTTCTCCCACCAAAGACATAGTGAGAGAAGTGGTTTACCAGAATACAAAGATCATTTTACAAAGGGAAAATTTGGCTTTATTTTACTGGCTGTGAAAACACCTTGTAAAACAGCTTGGACCTCAAATACTTTTTACCAGGCCGTTTTACCCATGGGAAAACAATCGGATCACCGCAGTGTATGAGCTATAGAGGACAGGAGAGGCCTCGCGGAAGGAGTAGTATGAAGCTACTAGGACGATAACAGAACCGATTAGCAATTGAACGATGTAAAAGTTGAAGAAAGCATGCAACCGCAACGCGGACTGGTACTGCGGGCCACACCATGAGCAAGTAGACTGAGGAGCTGGAGAGTCGACATCAGGTGAGGCGTGCCGGTTCGAGTGCTGGATACAATTATGAATGCCCGTTCCAGAAATCTCGATACGGATGCTGTGACCCCTGGAGATGTGCGAAATGGTGAAGCCAGCGCGCACCGCGAGTAAAGGGAACTGGATTAGTACGCGCCAGTAGTGAGTACCGATTTCCGCACGCCACCCATGTTCTGAACCAGCCGGTGGAAATGTCACCCGCGTAGTATCCTGGAGAGTTGTCGGTTTGAGGCACGTCCACGAACGCGAGTAGTGGTGATTAAATTTCTACGCCGGCGTGTCGAAAGACGGATTGTATGGGGAGATTGAGATTGAGCAACCGTACATCACCAGATTCCCGTGACCTTTAGGTTAGGGTCTTATAGCACCCAATTTTCAGAAACTTGCAGACCATCACATTTTCGCCAGCGTTTTTCGCGTCATCACTTTTTCTTGCCACCAAAATGCTTCGGCTTGGATGATGGCCGGGAACTACTTAGTCTCATAATTCCGCTTACATTTCGTCCTTCTTGCTGCGTCCGCTACTATCAGGTGCTGGGAACCTGGCCACCTTGGAGCTTTTGGCCTAGCAGCCGTTCTGTGGGGGCCTTCCCACAGCCCGAGACCTCTCAATGAAGGGTATCCATCGTGTGCATAATTCGAGCACATTTGAGCCAATTTAGGTGGTGTTTTGACTCCCCGGTGAATTTATTTCCGTCAGGCTTCCAGAAAAGGCTATTGACTAGGAAGCTGGCCGCCACCGAAAATCAACTGTTCTCAAGCAGGAAGGTGGCCTCGCAGTGTATAATAATGTTCAATAGATGCAAATCCTTCCTTCTAGACCCATTATGGCTACATGAGACCAATAAAAATCAGAGTACTAAATGATCCTCATGGATAAGGAGAGCCATGGGATCCCTCCCCACATTAAAACAGGCTCCCGGGCTAGTGAGAGGACGAGGTCGGCCAAAATAAGTTGCAGGGGAGATAATGAGAGGTCGATTAACGTACTTAGACCAGCAGTTTCTTTCCTCAACCATTCTGTAGAGAACCCGACATTTATATTTCCGGACCACAGAAAATGGAGTGATTTTCTGTACTCCTCGCCTCGAGAGAGGTATCCAGAGAAAATAAATGTGAGCTATGTCCAAAACTGATGACTTACCTATCAATATGGACTCTGAAAAGTGCTGGACCCACAGTGTCAGATGCTCGTTTTATATAAGCCTTGTCGCAGTGTGGTCTTCAAGTTTGTATGGTCCTCATTTTTTGAAGGCTAACACTGAAGAAGAAAGAGTATATGGCCCCTTGCATGCCTGGAGGGAAGCCTGAAATTAAGGAAGAAGAATGAGCCCCCAAAGTCGTAAGTTGACATTGACCAAGAATTGGTAGAGAAAGAGGTGAAATGGCTGCTCGGGCTTAAAAGAAATTGATGTTCTCACCCTTTGGGCCGACATGAACTGTGTCACTGCTTACCATCAACACATCACTTTCACCTGAAAATTGGCATGGATGGGCAACATAGATTGTATTCCACCCCCCAGGGACAAATATGACATGTGAGCCAATATTTAGGCTCGTAATTGACAAGTAGCCAGGTTCCTAGTGTGGCCAGGTTCCAATTCCAAAATAGTACAAGTCTCTTCTCTGCAAAGCTACAACTTCTTCGAAGTCAGTCTCAACATCACGTATTCACTGAGCTTGATATGGTCTGCCAACTGGATGTTTCTGCAGACACAAGCCACGGCTCGTTTCTGCGATCACTCATTCTTTTCTCCAGCTTTCCTGTGAGTATGTGTGGCACAAGAGTCCTTTTAATGCCTGGATAACCAGCAGAATTCACTGCGAAGAAGTTTCCAAGAGCAATTCAACAACTTGGGCTCGAGCATTCTTTCAAAGGCCTCTCAGTGCAACTCACGGGTGCACTCTGGTATGTAGAATTTTATGATGACTGTGAGCAAGAATCTCGTTAGTCTTTGTTCTATTTCTGTTTGGATTCTGCAGAGCCTTTACGTGCCGATTAAATGTTCAAGATACTCAAGTGGGTACTCAACCATGCGTGGAAATGCAACTAACGATCAAGAGATACATATGTTAGCGGAAATGTCCGGAGCAAGTCGGCACAGAGGTAAGCTCGTACGTGACGCCAGCGTGCGAGCTCTACGTCCATTATTTTCCTATAGATACATCGCGTCCACGTCGCCCTCTTCATTCTGCCCTGATCCACGGCCGAACGAAGAGCGTAAGTCATTCATTACATTTCTTCATAACTCACACTTACTTTACATCCATAGTAATAATTATATTGTATAGGTGGATACAATTCTATTGGTTCTGCCCCCATCAACGGCCGAACGAAGAGCTAATAATTGTATTGTATAGACCCCGCACACCGACGGGACCACGGCGCACATCCGCGCTTACCACACTCCTTCCCACGCTTGTTATCCTCCATCTGCATACCCCGCACCTCGATTCTTAACGTAAGTACTCAACCATGTGTGGTAGGTAGGTAGGTAGGTAGGTAGGTAGGAATGCCGCAACCAACGATCAAGAGATACATGTGTAAGTCCAGTGGTCCAGAAGATTTTGCTGCATCCAGCGCATGTTTCTCAGAAAAAAGAGGAAGAAAGAAAAATCTTTTGGGGGGCTAGCTATGCAAGCCACAAGCGTGGGGCCTCGGCTCTCTTTTCGTGATTCCACTGGAGTACATAGTATGCAGGCCCAGAAGGTTTGGCAAATATCCAAGTGATTTTCCGGCAACCAGAGGTAACACTACATCCTGCTGTGATAGGTATACCCTTTCAATGAAGTGCCCATTGTTGGAAATATAGGCTTGATGCGCTCAGTTACTTTTATTCAAACAAGAGCGCGGTTGAGAACTTTCCATTAGCACTGCAGTACCCATGATTTGACAGAGAAGATTGATGAGGGTTTGGGGGGAGCGGCAGAGTGCGCCGAATGGTGGCCGACATTGAGCCGAATATCTCCCCTACCATCTTCTGGGGTCCAAAAATGCCTCGGGTAACATGTGCAACAAAGCTAGAGTTGAAGGGAGGCCCGTGGTGAAGTTCAACCACAATAAATAAGTTGAAGTCAGCTTCGGCAAGTGGATTGGAAGTCGGATCTAGCGAAGCTATCGGAGCTTGAAAGGCTTCAGACATTGTAATTTTATAATAAGAGTAACTTCAGCAAGCATATTGGAAGTCGGATCTAGCTATCAGAGCTTAAAAGGCTTCAGACAGACAGTGTAATCTTACAAGAGTAAAGAGTAATGTTTCCATAGCACTTGACCCACATATTTGCTATCCCTTATCTCTATTTGATATCCACCTACATATAAATACTGTAGTACTTTGCTGTAGATTCCCCACGTGGTTTTTAAACCCACTGGATTGTCTTTGCATTCTCCTTGCTTGGAAGTCCTCCCCAGAGCGGAATTCTACATGTTTTGTTGAGATGGTGGAGAAATCGGTGCAACAGTAAGTCTTGTTTTCAATCCTATGCCATAGACAAGAGTGATAGTCTCTCGTCCGCAGTTCGTGTAACCCTGCAATTGGACTCCTGTAACCCAAGAGAGGAAAGCAGTTAAATGGATGCTTAGCCAAGGTGATGGGCTACATGATAGTACTGCACTGCCTATTCGCCGACTTATGCAGAGAACATGGCAGTTGATACAAATAGATTGCTTATCTAATACAGGAAGGCTGTGTGTTCCGCGGAATCCTGACTAATCTAAAGTATGATGTAGTGCATATAGGCATAATGTGCATAGTAAAATGATAACTCCCTTCACAGGGCCTCTGGGCATGCTAATAGTGCACAACTCAATAACCCGTTGTCACAATAGTAGTGGGACAAATTTACAAACCTTGTTTCAGGTGAATTTAGAAGCAGGGAAGAATCTTTGAGATACTGTATCATTTCGACCGAGTGTTCAGGTAACGTGTAACACAGGCCTTTGAACTGAACACTTGGAACACTTGTAACGGTAACGTGGGGTAAATGAACACTCAATTTTTTGTAATGCTAAAATAGTCAAAAAACGAATTTAAAACATGCAAGGTTTTGTGAAAAAATATCCGAAAAATATTTCATTGTCGGTCGTGGATTTGGTACAACAAGATAGATATTTTTTTAAAAGTATCATTCTACTTGTTAATGGAACTAATGTGCGACTCAACAAGATTTTTTTGATAGCCACAAGGTATATAATGCCGGCTGGCTGTAGAAATTTACACTAGGCCGAATAAAAAACTTCGAAAGATCTCTGTTGTGTTCCAGTGGCGCTGAAGAAATTGCAATCGACATGATCACCTTCTTGCACTCCATAAGGTTTGGTGGGCATTTGGAAGAAATAAACACTTGAGCTGGAGGTAACAGCTAAGCACACCAAAAAAAGGAAATGTTTCTGGTAGGATGAAAACCAGCCGTGAAACTCATAGTATCAATTCAGGTTCTTATCCTAGCGAAAACTATTGGTATCAATGAAATATGAAATGGAAACATGTTGTTTCAGAAGACCTTTCAATGTCACAAAGAAAGGTAGTTTCTTGGTATCATGAAAGCTTCATGGAAACCCAAAGTTTCATTGCAGGTTTCAAGGACAGTGTTATATCCATGTCGGGAAAGGAAGGAAAGAGAGGAGGAGAGGAGGTAGGTTCCGGATAAAGGATGTCCGGGCTGGAGGGACAGAAGGCTGGAGGATGGAGCTCGATGGAGGTTAACGGAAGTGCGGAAGTTAACAGAGGTCAGTGATGTGGGATCCGGAACTACGGATATCGAAACCACTACACCACAGGGGGTTAAGGGTGAGTGGGAATTGTACTGCTGGCAACTTGAATAGAGAAGGATGACAACGAGGATGATTGAAAGACTTCACTCGTCGGCCGGACGAGTAAGGTGAAGGCTGGACAAGTTGGAGGAAGGCTGGACAGGTTTCCGGATGGCCGGACGGATATCCGGAAGGCCGGAGTCAAGGCAAGGATCGAAGCCGAGACTGCAAGAAGTCGGAATAAGTCCGGACGTCGGATGAAGGACAGAGGTCACGTCCGGACGTCAGACAAAGGTAGGTTGTCGAGACAAGGAAGCCGGAAGAGGCGGAAGTAAGGAAAGACTACCGGACGAGTTATTTAAATGATAGAGGTAATGTTACAACATCAAGTCAGGAGTATCGGAAGTTCGGGAGTTGGACCGGAAGTGGGTTGGGACCAGAAACAACATTATGGATGAAAGTCTGAAGGGGATTAGACCGGAAGAACATTTATAATCAAACTGAGGTACATCCAAGACTGTACTACATATTTATAATATTTACGGGGCAAGTCCAGATGCGGAGGGAAGTAACTAAAAGACAATAAGATAAGTCGTATCACAATCAAGACAATAAAGGAAAGCATGTGGAGCATAGTGCATGAGGAACATAGCATGTGATGGTGAGTCGGATGACTGATGAAACCATCGGATACGACACCACGTGGACTTGGTGTTCTGTGGGGAGTCTGTTATATCCGTGTCAAGGGGAGAGAAAGGAAAGAGAGGGGATAGGTTCGAGATCCGCCACTAGGGCGGATAGACGGTTGCGTGAAAACTCGTCATCGGCCGAAGGGCCGGATGAAGTCCGATAAGAGCCGGAGTGTTCCGGAGAAGACCAGAACAGTAAGCCGGAAGAGGACGGAGATGAGCGGATGATAACCGGAAGCCATCCAGTCGCAGTCCGGATGTCGTCTGGGGTTGAGCCGGAGGTAAACCGGCGTAGACCGGGAGTTAACCGGGAGTTGACCAGGAGTTAACCGGGAGTTGACCAGGAGTTAACCGGGAGTTGACCAGGAGATGGCCGGAGGTTATCGGAATGTGAACGGATGTATACCGGAGTATACTGGAAGTGGTCGGATGAGGTCCAGATGAGTCCGTGGTGGTACGGGATGTAACAGAGTCCGAGGAAGTTCCGTGATACTTCCGAGGCCAGAGCCGGAAGATGGAAGACAGAGATCGGAGGACCGGAGGTTCAGATGAAGATCTGGAAGTGGCAGAGAATGCCGGAGGCAGCCGGATGTGGTCGGGAGTGGTCCTGGAGTTGCACGAGTGTAACAGACAGTGAAATAGCCAGTTTCAGGAATAAAGAAAGTGGTGCTGAAAGAACCACTTTCGGCGCCGCTTTCTGATACCCCAAAACAACCAGTTTCATTGTTTGCGCTATTTTTGCCGCTGGGCCGGGCAATGCCAGACCAATAGCAAAAGTGCTGCAGCTTTCTTTATGCCCGAAACTTGTTCTTTCAATGTTGTTGAAAAGCTCATTGAAAGAGTCTCTTTCAATGTTGTTGAAAAGCTCATTGAAAGAGTCTCTTTCAATGTGCCTTTCTTTATTCGTGAAACTACTTCCTTCAGTGGCCTTGAACGGCGCAGTGAAACTGGGACTTTTCATAAGCCTTTCAGAATACAAAGAAACAGCACTCTTTGTGACACTGAAGGGGCTTTTGAAACAAGCAGTCTCAATTTCACGTCATGTTACATTGATACTGGTACTTTCAGGTGGGTTTATAACTGAAAGTGATACTACTTGTTTCACAGTTGGTTTTCATCCAAGAAAAAACATTTCCTTTTTGGTGTGAAGAGGCGATCTCAACACTTCGGAAAATGAACACCTTAGGTAACATGTAACATGAGCCAAACACTCGGTCGAAATGATACAGTGCTGACAAAGCGGTGCGGTTCAGGAAACCTGCACCTTCGTCTGCGGTCATTAGAGCCTCCATTCAAATATGTTTATAATCGAACAAAGCTCTGGCTTTTGTGTATATAAATTTTACCTGGGTAGAAAATGGACTCATGTCACTTAGGAACTGGGCGGGATGAAATCCTTTAAGTACTCCCTCAGACCAGGATCGCACGCGTAGACGTACGTGCCCCGGATCCCTCGCGTCATGAGCACCGCATAGATCTGCGTGACGAAGCGCAACAGGTCCTCGTCGTCATAGCTCCGTCCCAGCACAGGGTTGTTCTCTTTGCCCTTCTTATCAAAGTATGAGCCGCGGCTGAACCACAGGCGTCGCTGCGCGCGGTTATATCGCAGATCAGGCCCGACGATGACGCCAGCATAGTTCAAGTCGTATCCCTGCACCGTATGAATCGATCCCACCTCCTGGAGCGAGTTCGCCGACGCAATCCAATCCGTCGCGGTGCTGTTCCAACGCAGGCGCGTCCCCTCGATCTCAATGTCAAACGTGGCCGCGTTCCGCTTGCTCTCCCACGCCCATGCGTAGCCGGCCACCATGCGGGCGAGGCCCGCTTCGGCGTTGCAGCGGAAGATCGCGGCGCGCATGGCGGCGACGTTATCGAACGCGCGGAAGTCGTACGCGCCAAAGTCTCGTCGTATCGGGCGCTCGGCGCCCGGGCGAGGGTCGAGAATTCCTCGGATGTAAGAGACGAAGTCAGAGCCGGCTTGGATGCGCATCTGGGTTTGAAGCTGGAAGTAGCGCTCCGCGGCACGGCACTCGGCCACAAGGGTCGACAGCAGCGCCGCGGGCAGATCCGCGGGGCGCACGCTCTGCGCCGCGTCCAGGAGGAAGATCTGGTGGCGGCTTTTGGCGCGGATCCAATCGAGCTGGGTTTTGCTGGTGTCGTCGGCGCCAAAGAGCGCGCGGTTGATGACGGGAAACTTCGCGTTGAGCACGCCCGAGGGTTGGTTGGCGCGCTGGTTGAGCCGATGGGTCTCGTCTACCACGAGCAAATCGAACTGTCCATCGGCTTGTCCTGCATCAAATGGTGTCATCACCATAGAGGGATAGAGCCCAGGGGTCTTTCGAAAGACCTTCTTAATCGAGTCGCGCAAGGATTGCTGCGGAACGACCAGGCCGATGCGGAGACCCTGGAGGAGAGTCCGATTGTCTTTGGTGAAGAACTCGGCGAATCGCGAATCGCGATCCAGATCCTCGAGCGACGTAGAGGTCTTGATATCGATGAGCAATTTCATCATATAGATGGCGACGACCGTCTTGCCGGTGCCCGGATCGCCTTGGATCACAGTGGTGCTTCCAACGCCTCTCGTGACGTTGGCCACGAGCCCTTTGACAACGTCCCCCACCGAATTCGCCTGATCTTCCGTCAAGGCTTTGAACGGCGACAGCTTGAAGAGGTCGCTGTTCTCGATCTCGGGGATACTGCGCGTAAAGACGCCATCGCGAGCGAGCTGGTCCCAGATGACGCGGAACCGCTCGCGATATATATCGCGCTGGTAGTAATTCGACTCGATAATGCCGTCATTCCGATTGAGGACCCGGTAGGCCCCGTCGCCGGCCAGCATGCGGATGAGGTAGGACTCTAGGTCCAGGCAGACCGACTTGTTGAATGTTCCGTCCAGGATAACACGAATTCTCTTGAGGTGCTGCTTCGCAGGCGTGTCCAGATGCTGACGCATGCGCCCCACGGCATTGAGCGATTCGCCCACGTAGACATCGGTCAGCTCGTCCGGCCTACGAGCAGTGTCGCGCCCGTCGTCCAATAGATAGACGACCGGCCAGCTGCTGTGTCGCTCGTTGTCAAATGCCCATACCCCCACGGCAGCTCGAGAGAAGTCGAGTCGCACGATCTCAGACTCCATCGTACTTGATGCTATGTTGTCGAGCTTTATCGACGCTTCAGTCTCGGCGTCGTAGTAAAGAGAGAGAAAATCAAGGGGGCAGGTAGAAAGTCTCAGAGCGGTGTACGTCTTACTGGACTATCGAGCGACAGTGACTGACAGGGCGACATTGGACAGACACTGCCGAGCCCCGGTACTCACGCAAGGCCGGTCGACGTCAGTCTACTTCGGGCATGTAGGCCAAATAAGGCCTACCTTGGGCTACCGCCGCCTGCCTAAAATGATCACCGTGCGGTATTGCTGTCGCCGTGTTTCTACGTGGCTAATATTGCTTTTCACCAGTTGGCAGGTTCCCACGTAGCTTCCTTTGCCTGCTCCGCGTCGGTTCTATTCCGCTGAGTGCGGCGGATGGAGCAATAGCGCAGGAAGCCGATGGTGGTAAGGGCGGCGGCGGCGACAAGGCCTGCGGGGCTTTGCTTGTCGGGTGCGAAGAGGACGACGATGATCAGCTAAATTGACAAGCGAAGTGAAAGCAATAAATGGCTTGGAGACGGTGCTAGGGATGGTCTTGACCTGAATAAACGATTTAGAGAGGAAGACGAGGGAAGGGCACGCACTCAAGTGAATGGCTCGCGGTGATGTTCACGTGTTGGTAGGCGGGATAAAGGCTCGACACCCATCCTTCTTTGCTTCTCTCCTGCTATCTTATCCTGAGTTTGAGTGCGCGTAGGCCGAGGGACTGCACTCAAATTCCAGGCGGCCCGCCACATAGCGCCGCTTTTGATTGTCGGAGAACGCGTAGGCAAGGAAAGGGAAGCGTGGGGTAGGATGTACAACACATACCATATCATACGCAATAAACCATCGTGCGCACTGCGCCTCACTCACTCCAACCCCAACGCCCACGCACTCGTCTGCCGCTCCTCCAGCGCGAAGCTTTGACGTCGAAGCTCCTATCGCCCGCGCGCGCACTTGCACCACCCACGCGCTCGAGCAGGGCCTGCGCGGCGCACAGCTCGGCAGTGAGGTACGCCTGGCGTGCGGCGGAGAATGAGCCCGGGCTCGGCTCCTGTTCCTGTGGCATCGTGCGTGCACCTGCGCCGGATGACGGTGTCGACCACGAGCCGGTCGTGGTGTGCGTCGGTGGTGGGACGTACACGACGGCGGCGGATTGAAATTGGGATTGGAGTTAGGCGGGATGGACGCAGGTGGCGGGTACGAGGCCAGCTCGACCGCGTCCGCGCCCGTAGGCACGGGCATCCTGTGCGCGTACCTCTACTCCGCGTCTAACCCCTTCGCAGTTACCGTCGGCGGCCCGCCAAGCACGAGTCCCGGGCCAGATAAGACTCAGAAAACCTTCCGTTTTCACCGCGGTGGATGAAGAGGGAGCGGAGGAAAGCCACAAAAATGGGCGATAATATTGGCGAGGGCGAGAGCGACGCCGACGATGAGGCCTGCGGGGCTCTTGCTTATCAATAATTCTATCAAAGCGGGGCTACCCAAAAATTCACGATAAGGACATAGAAGAGGGAACGAGTGAGGGACGCACGGGTGAATGGCTCGCGCTGATGCTCAGCGCGAATGGCAATTTCTCTTTCTTCTCCTCCCCCCTCTTGTTCAGTTCTTGGGCTCTGTCTCTTAGTCTATCCTTCTCAATGAAAATATGTGACGGAGGTTGTAGAGCAACGAGAGACTGAGTCCCATTCCAAACCGCGCGATGGACATGGTGGACTCGGAGCAGAAAGAGTTTGCACTGCCACTGATTCAGTGATTGATCCAAGTTGAAATTACCCGGCAAGATCCGAGCCCAATCCAAGCATCCTCGAATCGCAATGGTTCCATACAACTATCGCTTCAGGATAGTTTTGTCGAGCCCAACTCACAGGTCTTTGGATTTCTAGTTTGTGGAGCTGCATGCGAACGAGCCGCACCAGAGTAAAATACACAAGTGGAGGACTCCGCAGGCTGTCCTCCCTCCTGTGAATATTATTGAGAATTCGTGAGGTAGTGACAATTTACAGAATCTACAGTAGAGGCTCTTCCCACACCACGTTGGAAGTTGAAGTCAAAAAGTCGTCTCCATACTTCAAAATCGGCACATTCTCTGACTCCGGAAAGCGGGTCATCGCGGAGTAGCCATTGAACGTGATTGCATAGCTGAGGGTCAGCTTCAAATGAAAATTGATTCGTGGGACGTGCAGTCGGATCTGATAAAATCTTAGCATCGTTGGAAAGTCCATTGAATACACTGGCCGAATCAACTGTTTTTGAATTACAAGCAACCATCGAGGGAATTGTTTCGACTTCAACGATGTGTCGTAGTAAATTTGTTGTTTTCTTTGTGAGTGCTTATGAAGCATCAAAGTTCCGGGTGAATCTGCAGATGGCACCAATTTTCAGAACCAATACGTGAGGTGGGATTCCGGGTTCTTGGAGATTGTTCAAAGATTTGGGATCATTGAACATTGCCTCATTCGAATCTTGCAAATTGTCCTCAATGGAGGCACTGCTAAGATAGTGATGTGCATAGCGCCTTCCACGCTCACTTCTCTTTTGCACGAAAACTCCGAGATCGCGGACATATCTTGTGCGGGAATAAATGTGCACTTGGACCGCCATAGTCTTGCCCTACGAGCTGCTGCTAGCGATTCAAAGCTGTGTTATATAGCTAAAGAAATAAATATTTCAAGGCCATTGTTGTAATCGAGCATGCTCTAAGAAGACACTGATATGGTAGCAATCCAGCTATCAACATCGAATCAGCACACAATTAATAGCCTTACTCGGTGCAGAACTCACCTGGTTATCTGTGAGAACCCTTGTTGCATACTCCAGTCCATTCGCCTGTATCTGTCTGGCCTCTTCATCGTTCTCGATTGCCCATTCGATTTTTTTCACGAGGTCCGAGAGGTCGGGTAGGACGGGGATAAAGTGTATGTACTATTCGACCGTGGGTCAGTCGGCTTGTGGATCAGGGGAAAGAAAACAGCCAATAGATTACACACAGGTATTAGCCAGTCGTCAAAGAATTCACTGAATGTCGATGACTGGGAACGGTAAACGTGTGTAGTACAGTTTATACTCAAAGGATGGCACCTACCTTGAAGACCAACGAGCCTGAGCGCAGTAGACCAAAATAACGTCCAGAGAAGGAGTTGCCGTCCTAGAGAAAGAAATCAGCCCAACTCGGTCCGGAGAGACAATCCAACGGCCGGGAACACACCAGGTCAAGCACGTACTTGTATTTGTAACTGCCGGGAATCAACAGTGTGAAATTGCCAGGAACGATTGCGGAACGCACACTTCTTCGCGTGGTTGCGACGGAGTTTCAGTATTGTACTTTGCCTTGATTTCTTCCTCCAAGCAAACTGCGTGCTCGGAGTTGTTTGGGTCGGGATTGCAATTCTGCAGTCTTGTGATGGCCGCGTCAATGAGTTCGGGGCGTCGAAGGCTGATGTCAACGACACGGATTCGCGGGAATGAGTGGTAGTTTTGGCCGTCCAACGCACCACCCGAGGTGCCTGGCAATGGTCAGTAATGAATCAAGAAGACGGGAGGGAAGTCGTACTGCCACGCCTGGAAAGTCTTAACAATGAAACCCTAGGGACTGACGGAGAAATTTACCAGTAAATAGTCGACTTCTTGTCTTCCCATCTAACATTATCTTTGAAGCTGTGTCTGGCGGCAAAACCAGACCGATCATAATAGTACTGCAACGGAAGTAAGCATCTCACCAAAAGCTTGCGGGGAAAGCGAATACTGAGGTCGGGATGAGGATATCAGCGAAACAGGAAGAAAGCCGCGCTGAGCTCAGGATTGGGTACAAGTCGTGCGTGTGCTGGGTACTTGTGCTGGAGAGTATAAACGGGTTGACGTGGTTGGTCAGATTCCCAAACCCCCGAGCGCTGTTGGGCAAAAGACATTGATGGGGAGATTCTGCCTCGTAGTACTCTTTTGTCGGCCGAGGGCCTTGCTTGAAAGGATTTGTGTCCAGCTTTTTCAGCGCAAAATCGTAGGCGTCGGGTCTGCGGGTGTTGAATAAAACGCGTGGTTCGTCTTGATAGTTGAAGACGGCCACCATATCTGATAGCATGGGAGCTATCTACCAGGGCCCCCGTATTAGCAAGCGTTCGGTCGTGGGGGCAAGTAGCGCACCTTGTCCATGATATGCTGCCAGTCATTACCAAACGGCGTGTAGTGGGGTCCACGAGTCGCGATGTGGTTCTTGATTGTAAATGGAGTCAGGCAGAGTGCACTATCATTCGCGATCCTCATCGCCTTGTCCAGCATATCAAGAAAAAATGTGGGATGGTGCTCTGCGATTTGGTAAAACGGCTCAAAGTTGCGATGGACCTAGAAAATCACGGTCAGTAAGAACACACCTGCATGAGAATTGAAGAAGAACGACACGCACCTTGTCGTATTCATCAATGAGACACCCATTTTGCTGCGCGAACTCAAAGAACTTGTCGTATTCACGCGGTGGAGGCCGATTATTCTTCAAGCTGTACCGTGCTGTCGCTTGCTTCAAGGTCTTGGATTGTCGTGCGAACAGCTCGTCGACGTGTCTGCGGGCTAAAGTAGAATGTTCTGTGGGTCTAGTGTTATTTGATAATGATCCACTGAACAATAAGCAAGACGCACTCTGTTCACGAGGCCACCCCACCGTGGCCACGACTAAAACCAAGACCACGAGAAGGGCAAACATCGTTTTTTGTCTTCGAGATCGTTGCCCAAACAGCGACAACGTAGCCTGCCGCCAGGAAACTCGCCATTTGTCCTCAAGTCTGTTGGATTGGACTGAAAAGAGTGGACGGTCTGCCTGATAGCGTTGATCTGGGATTTGCTTTAGTGAGGATGGCATGACGAGCTTGCTGCCTGTGTTGCACAGGAGAGCTGTAGCTATACCCCAGATACACGGCCATCCATGCCCGCCTGTCACAGAAATAAAGCGCAGTCCGATGACAACGATGAGAATTTACTCGGCTGTTTCACTGCACTGGTTCTTCAATTCAGTGGGCATTTCAGTTGGCAACACTTCTAGATATCATAAAACAAATAATTTGGCTCAAAACTACGAATTAGAATCCCCTTTTAATCTATTAGCAGCCAATCAGAGCGCACGTTTGTGATTAAAGGGGCATTTCAATTAGTTGTTTTATGATACTTAAAGAAGTGTAGCTAACTAATATGCCTACTTAATTGAGAAACTGGCACTGTGTTTGTGTAGCTCGTCCAGCCAACGATCATCATCACCAGACGGCAGTGCAACATTATCCCACACTGTGCGGTAGTAGGCGGGAGTTGGGAGGTGGTGTGTGACATTTTGAGTCTTGGCATTTGATTTCCGTGATCCCCGCTCATCATCCGAGGTATTCCTGGGACTAGTTACAGGCCGAGCCCTCTCGATACTTGCTTACTTTCCGCCTCAAACGTAAGCTCCGAATTAGGCAAGTATTTTCGGCACATCGGCAGGCTCATCATTTTTGCCACATTGCCGAAGTCGACCTTCCATCGCTCCAAGTCCATATCCACAGCTCTCAATTGCATTGTAGTGTGGTTGCAAAGAGTTACTTAATGGAAAGATGTGCTCTGATTCAATTTCTAGATATGAATTACTTATGCATAAAGCATGACAGGGCACTGAGGGCGGTGCTGGTGAGCGGGCAGCAGGGAGCAAGGAACTGCGCGGAGCGAACGGTATGCGAACTAAGAAGGCCGCCATGTCATAGAGGGACACGGCGTCCGGTCGGCACTTGGCATGACGCTCGAGGGAACGACACGACTCACCTGACCCTGAGACAAGAGACCCTCGGCCGCCCGCGCTAATTCCATAGTGGGCGGGAACCAGTATACGGTGGGCATAAATGGAGAGAAGAGGAGCGAGGGCTGCGGACGATGTGGACGATGTGGTGGGCGGAGACAAGAAAGAGCGGCTGACAGCATCAATCAATGCTTGATGGCGTGGAGAGAGTTGCCGAAGTGCCGCAAAAACTTTCCTAATTCGGTGCTTACGTTTGAGGCGGAAAGTTAGGAGTGCCTCTCGATCTCCTTCACCGCCACTGATGTCTGATTCGGTGATACCCGGAAATCGGAATTTGAGCCTTTTTTTGCTCAACTCCTTCCTTTATTCTTTCCGCGTTCTTCGACCAAAACCGCTCCTTTTTCTTTGTCTATGTTCAACATTTCCCTGTTTGTGTCTCTTTCTGGTCTTTGCCCTCGGTTTCATCCTTCGCTCACACGGTGGCCAGGTGCGCGCCGCGTTCAAGGTCACGCAATATCTGCAGCACTCAGCGTGATCTTCCAAAGATTCACAGTCTCGCCCAATCTTTGCACCTGTGCCCTTCCCAGATCTCAGTCCACTCAAAGAAAGCAAAGATCACAGCTTCCCTTGGTCGCTGAATACGGAATTTCCGGTTGGCCTGGCATTTTCTTTGACAGGCTCAGATCCTGCGCAGGATGATTATCACTGCCACATATACAAGTAAAGTTTCGGACACTCACCCTCCTCTCTCCATCTTCCACCCATCTTTTGTACCCCCATTGCGCTGGACAATCAACGTAACAATTAAATTCCTGGTCAAATATCGTCAACACTGTTACTCAACGTCAACGCCTGCTCAATTCAACCTCATGGCTAGTCTTAGGATGATACCTGGCAACATTGACCTCTTCCACCGACGATGCCTCTCCAACCTGTTCCGATGCTGCGCTCTCGTATTCACTCGACATAGCTGGTCCTTAAAGATCATGCGAGTGGCACCATGAAACCATGGTTGGTTTCCTTATCAAAAATAGCCACAAAAGTTTCACACTCACCCCATTCAATATTTCAAGATACTTTTTGGACCTTTGTGCCTGAGCCCTCTGATTGAACTCTTTGCATTCATCTAGATTCAGCTGTTTCCTATCTGGGCTCCAAGTCAGGCCTGCCGTCTTCTTCAAACCTGAAACACCGAACACTGTCAGGTTAGCCGAGCCACGCAGTCATTGGTTGAATTTATTAGGAAGGTGTTCTTTCCACTACCCATTCACATTTCAAGTCAATGCTAACCTCGGTCATGTTGCATCATATAAACTTCATGAGTCCGGCCAGGCTTTATAGTCCCAGGGATGCCCAGAGGGCCCTCTGAATTTCCTAGACCGGAGACTGTTTGTCATATCGAAACTGTAGGCTGAAGTGTGTCTATCAACACAAATATTTCAATACCATAGGCTAGATTCGAGCCCACCATTCAACAAATCGGGGTATGAGATCAATTGTTGAAGTGTCTGTCTGCGAGAGACTAAGCCTACACCACCGTTTGCTAGCGACATGGGACCGGGCACCGGTTTTTCGCCGTGGCATGCCGTGGCTTGGCGTGGCTTGGCGTGCCGCAGTGGCAGTGCTGGCGTGTCCGGACGTGCGACGGTCAGGCTTACACAGGTACTTTTGGGAGTCCCATATTCTTGGGTAAAAGGACTGTGAAGGATGTCCTTAACCCTCGGAATAATAATAATGCTCAAATCGGATTTCATTACACTTAAATTCGTGGTTAGGTTTTAAATTCCCACGATTAATTGGACCTCGAGAGATATTAGCTGACCGCTCTGCGGCGCCTCGTTTGCATTCTCTTCAACGAAGGAGCCCAGAGTACGCAT
Organism: Mycena galopus ATCC 62051; assembly: GCA_014925785.1. Taxonomy (NCBI): domain Eukaryota; kingdom Fungi; phylum Basidiomycota; class Agaricomycetes; order Agaricales; family Mycenaceae; genus Mycena; species Mycena galopus. The sequence goes on along the minus strand of WIQG01000561.1, from coordinate 35,878 downwards.
ATGGTATCTCCGCCCGACTCTGTAAACCCAGCTTCACCTCTGAGGGTCTGTTGAGGGTGGGATGGGACCAAATAATTTTGTGTCCCTACTTGCAGCGGTTGCATTCAGCTTAATTCGTACATATTGACGGACACACTGGCCGAATGTAAAAAGTATGTTTTGGACCCTCTGGCCTGCATATGGCCCGTAATATCTACGATGGTAAAATTCGACAAAGGTGAAGGCGCGGTGTGGTGGACAGGTGCTGGGGAGAAGTCCAGAGCTCAAGGCAACATGCAGAAACACACCAAACAACTTACCCGTCGCAGGTACAGGTGCTTCATGGACAAATGTCGAGGCCAGTGGTGCGGCAAAATACTGAATGCCCTGACCATATGCTGCAGGAAACCCTGGGAAACACAGATTACCAGGACCCTCATATGGAAGACAGGTAAATACATACAAAGACTATTGTGCTGCTGAGTCGAAGGTCTGGTGCTCACCGTCAATGGAGGAAAAAGTAATCAATCGTGATTGAGGTTTCCTAACACGGCGACACTTGAATTCCGCCCACTGGCAGAATTGTGGAAGTGGAGAGCTTTTTCGTATTTTGTAGTTGTAGGTTAGATACCTACATGCTGGGACCTGTGAATGTTGATGATAAATATATTGGGAGAGTGAGCACGAGTTTCGTTAGAAGGCATCAGCCTCTGTCGGGGCACTCGGGGATACAATGTGTCCAATAACTCGTTGAGCTTGACAGTAAGAAGAACCTCCAGGGTCATTACTGGATGAATAGTGGTGAATATAGGTGAATCTGCGAACATTATGAACCAGCGTGATTAAATAGCTTCGGGAGGACGAGCACGGGTGTTGCCGGAAGACCTCGGCCTCGTTCCGGGATACCTCAACTGGTTGACTTTGGAAGTAAAAAATATGATTCAGGAATGTTATTCAATGAACAATAGTCCATATGGATAAGTTTATAAGGGGTCTGGGCCAGCACGGTCGTGCACGGTGCTGCACGCCACTGCACGCCACGGCACGGCAGAGGTACACGGTGCCGTGCACTGCCGTGGCGTACCGTGCACCGCCGTGGCATGAGCCGTGCAGAGCCGTGGCGTCTCGTGCATCACCGTACACCCATCGATGTTGTGGTACACTCTTTTGCATTTCATTGTATTGAAAAGACACTGCTAATCCCTTTCAGTGAAACGTTGGGATAAATTTTGGGCACAATCAGGTACAGTCATTGGAAGGGACGTCCTACGTCCACGAGATGCACTGATATACCCAGGTCTCTCCACTAGTCCATTTGCAATACCCTAAGGCCTGTGGAAAAAAATATGGACGCGGCACTCTCTGTTCGAAGTGACAGGCCGCCCGATTCAACCGCGGGAAATAATGATTTGCCTAAATTCAATGAGCTCGATGATGTGCAATAGATTTCCTTGGTGGAAGACCAACATGCTTCTCGAAGTTTCACAGGCTCTGTGATACCCTTACACACATCCTCAACTTAGTGAAGCAGATAATTTTCTGGAGATGAATAGAATTTATTGATCATCTTAACCATCCAAGCCCACATAACCCTGCAGCTCATGGTCTATGGAGGCCTCCTGATACCTTTGTACCTCAAACTCAATGTGAATTCACTCGGGGTTGCAGGAAATCACACGAGAGTAGGTCACAGCATGGGGATTTCGGCAAACATCGGAAGAATTTCAAATAGTCGATACACCGTGTGTGAAGTGCAATTTTGGGGGGGCTAACCGATGTATGTATGCCCCCACAACATGATTGAAGGTGCTTCTGGTCACAATAGCTGTTGTCAAACTAGCTAAGGGGTATGCGGCAATGCCGCCGCGTCAATAATATAGCGTGGGTAAGTACTGTACAATATTGATTACACTTGGAGGTAGGAAGTGCATTGGGTGGTGGGAGAGATCCCTTGAGTGCAGCTTGAGAGTGCTTCTGACAACCAAGAGCCACTTACAAAGTGTGTTAATCTTACACCGGGACACGCCAACACGCCAACACGCCAACACGCCAACACGCCAACACGGCACGGCACGGCGTGACACGGCTTTTTCCCGGGGCCCCATGGGACCCATATGGGGACCCCCGATGTCTGATCAGCCGAAATTCGATATAAATTTCACAAAAAGTGGCGATCCTCATCTTATGTCGAGAAGGGCATGTTGGTCCCATATGGAAGAGCTACTATAGATTCTAGCTGTATTTACCATGATTCCCGCATACGACAGTAGATATGTATGTGTCCATAAACCGATATCTTATTTGGAAGGCTGAAGCCGCCAGAGCACATTCGGAAATTTGCTGAAATGTATATTGTATTTTGTATGCAGACATCCATGATGGAAGGTAAATCATAAGTATGTACAGTATATTAGGAGATGAATAAGAAAAGAGGGAAATAAACCCTCATTGGTGGCGTCGTGGAAGGCCTCCAAGTGCGTCCCGGGCCTTCCTGTTGTCCAGTCAGCGGGATCATCTTCTTCGCCAACCAGGTCCTTGAGCGTGTATGCTAGAATATGGGGTCAAGGCCTTGGCTCCTGTCAATGCCAGTCAAAGAATTCAAGAAAAGACGCACCATGACCCAGCAGACACCAATTGCTGGAAGTACGCCCAGGAGCTTCACTCAAGCTGGTTCTAGCTGGTTTTCCCTGTCCTCGAAGTGGAGTCTTGTTCAATGTGCTGGGTGCCTTCTAGGAGATCTGACCGAGCAGAGACATAGCGACGCTGCCAGTGGGGAGAGGGCAAAGGAGGGCAAGTTTTTTTCGAGACATGTGATCTAGCTCGGCTACGTGTCTGACACGTCGACTCGGGGGAAGCAAGGACTTAGAAACAAATGGAATTGCAAAAATGACATGACATTTGATTCAATATGGGCCAGGATAAAGGCAAAAGAACAGACCATTGTCGCGTCCGATGTCTGTCCCATGTCGGGGCAGACACATCACCCTAATATCTATTTGGGGAAGGTTCGGCTTGAACCATCTGTTGCAGACCCATCCTCGACTCAACTTTGACAAACAAAGGCGAAATTTTGGACAATATCGGTGAGTAAATGGCACATGTATTTTATCCCGAACCATTAGATTTTTTACACTGATTTCTTGGCTATATCAGATTGACCTCCTTTTACTGAAAATTTAGCTGGTGGTGTACTAGGTATTTCCTCTTTGGGTTCTGGCTCTATGTACCAAGCCAGAGCACGGACTGAATGACATCAGGAAAAACCTCCCGAGCTAATTTTGGAAGGATTGCACGGAATTATGTTATGCCAAGATAAATTCGCGTCGCTCGCCATAATTAGCCATAATCTCGTGAAGTTCCGCTAAGTTGCCTCAAATCGTGGCAAGTATGGAATGACACAAGGATAATGTAATCATATTTCACAGAGGTTCAATGGTCTGTACATGAAGTGACAAGTCGCGTCTCAACTGAATATTCTGCCCCTCTGACCTTGTTTTGCCTCATCCAACCATCCTCGCACAAACTACCTGAATCCTCCTGCGCCTTCGCGAAATTCCCGCGCTTCCTGGCAAGACTAGCACCTTCCCTCACGCCGCATCCAATTCCACCTTTGCTGGGTCCTTCAAGCTTGATGACCTGCCGCATTTCAAAGCTGCCCTCAAGACTCTGTGTATCTCTCAAAGTTTGCCAGTCCCATGAGCGTTCCGATGACCCTGCGAGTGTCAACGTCCACGGCATTAACCCAGCACCGCGCCTCAGCTCTGCTCTTTACCTGCAAAGACCATCGCGTCTACCCACACTACACCACGCAGCTGTTCTGCCGACTTGAGTGTCGAGCGCATAGTACCTCAAGCATACACTGCCTCAAAAGACTGTTGACAGGCAAGCATCCGACTCCAATCTAGCTTGGCCTGGCAAATGCGGTTTTCAACAACTCCATCTTACTGTTGTTAGCTCAAGATTTCCAATTCTTCAGTCCTCCAAGCGCACACTGTCTCTGTTGTCTGGTCGACTATTTAGATTACTTTTTAATTCGCTTTGTTTCAAGTTTTATCGTTGCATTCTCGGAGCAATCATGATGAAGCGATCTTGGAATGTATCCAAACGGTGCCTGAAGGTCACATAATTCACCATAATTCGGTCTAAATTACCTTGGTCTCAGGGGAGGTAACTTAATTAGGTTAATCTAGGCTAACTTCGGCCAAGCCACCTAATGTGAATAATTTCCGTAAGCTTAAACTTATGCCGAATCTTCTCAAGGTTGTCCTAAATAACCTGGGGGGGGGGGGGGGGGTTTCCTGATAATCGGCATACAGTAATTATTACCAAACAGAAGTGTATTGCAAATGCCATGAGGGAGAGGGAAAGTGGTTGAGGGATGGGGGAGATGATGAGGCCAGAAGAGAAGAGTCAAATAAATGACTTCCTGCCTTTTATCGCGCGCTCACCAAGTAGGATGAGCTCGGTGTATCACCTGATCCGTCCGAATTTTGATTTCGTTTAACTTTATCCTGGTAAAACCCCAGCACACTTGCAATTGTGATTTTGATAATGCAAAAACTCAGGATGAGGACACGCCAAATATCAGCTCGGTGGACGGTCCACCCCTACAGACAATGCACAATGCCATTATTGCACCCAGAATCTAAAGGCAGGACTCGCCTGTTCAACCATAGCTCTCTGTTTCAAATGGCTTGTTTTACACCCTCCCGAACGGCCACCTCAACAATTTTGTCTCATACCTGGCTCGATCTGTTGAACCTTTCTTTAGGGACGCTTACGTGGCGAGCCTGATTTTGCTTTTTTTGCCTGTTTTCCAGATTCACCTCCAAACTCTGATTTTTTGAGAGCATAAAATCAGGATGAGAAAGAGCCAAATATCGGCTCGGTGGATGGTCCGCCCATGCACGCAATAGGCACAATATGCTTGAAGCAATTGCAAGACCTGCCTGGAGCCCGAGCCATGATCGTGCCAACTTCGTTTTTAGTCGCTTGCTTGGAAACACTGAGAGGATATCAAGGCTGATGAGCGTGTCAAATTTTCGCTATGGCTAGAGGTCCGAGCATGTTTACGCTTGTGCAAAGCAAGACGGAATTGTGATTTCTCGAGTGAATAAAGCAGGAGCCAGGACAAGGCAAACATCGGCTGGGTGGACGGTCCACCCCTGCAGGTAATACCAGGATAGCCCCGAGTATTTAAAGGCAGTACTCGCCCGTTAGACGCGGGCCCGAGCCATGGGACCTTGTGGCTTGCTCTCCCATTATTTCCATAATACTAATTTTCTCCAGTCGCAATGGTGCGACAAGTATCAGGCAGAACCTATAAAAGAAGGGAAGGAAGAGGAAACACGGGAGAGCAGGTGGTCTGAGATTCGATACCACAGGAAACGAATGAGCACCACACCTTTGTTGCAATGAGGATGGAACGCTAAGGGCCGGCGAGTATCGCTAAAAGATGAGCAAGAACTTACAGAGGATCGGCTCGGTGGATGGTCCCCACCTGCACACAATGTGTCTCATTCTCTTCTAGGAAGCAGGTATCACCCGTTCAACTCGGGCCCGAGCCATAGTTCTTTGTCCCGAAACTTGTTTTACTTTTGGTCTCTGGCAGACAGACACTTCAACAATTTTGATCTCGTACCTCGATCTGTTGAAGCTTTTCTTGTTTTTAGGGACGCTGCGTGGCAAGCGTGGTTTTTGCTTGTTTACGTGATTTTTTGAGTGCATATAACTAGGATGGGAAAGAGTGAAGAATCGGCTCCGTGGATGGTCCACGCCTGCACCTAATGGTGTGCTTGAGTTCAAATTTGCAGCAGGACCCGCCCGAGTCGACGGCCTCCGCTCAACCCTTTTGCTCATGCAGGAAGTTCTGAATTTCCGGCAGAGCGTTATTGTGCCAGAGAGGGGGGGAAGTAGGGTTATCCATCCCCTCTCTGAGTCTTAGTTTGGTCTTTCCCTCCCTGATTTTGTGGAGGTGCATCCCTCGTCTGGCTTTTACCGAATTTCTGGTTGGGTCCATAAAACTCGAGTGAGAAAGAGCCAAATATCGGCTTGGTGGACGGTCCACCCCTGCACCTGATAACCGAAAGAAGTCTTTGAGACAAACCTTCTGCCCACCTTTCAGCGTGGGGTAAGTTCTTCTTTCATTCAAGTTTCAACAACCCTTTACCCTTTACGTCAACTGGAAAGAAAATGATTTAATCTCAACTTTGCGATCAATCAGAAAGAAAGAGGTTCCACCAATAACGAAATGTCTGCGGAAAGGTGAGCCTCCAACTGAGTTGAAGGGCACAATGAAAGAACTAATGCTGGCCACAAGTGTTGCTCATTGTAGGCAGGCTGGTAACGAGCCTATCAGGTGAGGTAGGGTGAGGGAGGCGTACGTGCAATTGCCAATAACCTGAATATCGATCTCAGCCGATGAAAGAAGTGAAGCGGAAGAAAAAGATAGTGCAGACATTTTGGACCATTCGGACGCCGGGAGTCGAACCCGGGACTCCTGCACATATTTTGCGATTCATGCTACGAGGAGGGAGCTAGTGCTCACACCACGTCCGATCTTTGTGAAGAGCATAGACGATACCAGATACCGAGATGCAGACTGCAGGACGTGCGAAGGCAGGGTACCAGCATCGCCTACTTAGTAAGGGTGGACAGGTGGGTCATAGCGCATCGACATCGACGTTGACATTGATTCGCCCGCGGAAAACGAGAGCCCCGAACGAACGAACGAACGAGGATTGGGAATGGGACGCGGTACGCGGCCCGGGAAAGGCGCAAGGCGCGCACCCGGGCGGGGATGAAACGGAGATGAAATGATATTAATCCATTAATCACCGTCGAGGGAAAAAAGGGAATCGAACCCAAGCTGTGACTAAGTGATTCGCAGGATCCTATGAGAGAAACGCAGAAAGAGGTGCTGCGGCACGACGTCCGAATCGGATGCGCGTTCGTCGTCGTATGAGAGGAAACCAGGATGATATGTCCACCGGACGTCGCAGGGTGGAAGAGTACGGGAATCCGAGCCAAAATCAGAGCGCCCCGCCGACTCCGAACGAGCATTGGATATTGAAACGCGGCACCAGCATCGAGCACCGACTTACCCGACCAAGCGCCACGCCACGCAGAACAGATGGGCAGACGCACGCGCAGATTCATGAGAGCCTCCCGGTCGCGATCAAGGAATGAAGGATACAACAGAGTCCAATTGCAGTGTCATGTCCGGAAATCCGGGGTATGTATGGTAAGAAAGGGTAACGCGGCGGGTGGATGTCGGCGTAGCAAGGTGGAAGGGAGGGAGTGTGGAACGTAAAACACACCATATCATATGCAATAAATCCATGCATCGTGCGCACTGCGCCTCATGGCTCACTCTAGCCCCAACGCCCACGCACTCGTCTGCCGCTCCTCCAGCGCGCGTATCCGCGCCTTCGTAGCTTTCACGTCGATGCTCTTATCGCCTACTCGCGCATTCGCGCCGCCCGCGCGCTCGAGCAGGGCCTGGGCGGCGCGCAGCTCGGCGGCGAGGTACGCCTGGCGCGCGGCGGGGGACGAGCCCGGGCCCGGCTCCTGTTCCTGTGTCGTGCGTGCGCCTGCGCCGGAGAAGGCTGTGGACCACGAGCCGGTCGTGGTGTGCGTCGGGGGTGGCGGTGGATTCGGATTGGGATTGGGATTGGGGATGGACGCAGGCGGCGGGTACGAGCTCAGCTCGACCGCGTCCGCGCCCGTCGGCACGGGCATCGTGTGCGCGTACCCCTGCTCCGCGTCCTTGCCCTTTGCAGTCGCTGTCGGCGGCCCGCCTAATACCCGCCCCGGCCCTTCGAATGCCTTCCGCCTCTGCGCGCGGCGCACAAAGAAGTAGCGGAGGAAGGCGAGGGCGACGAGGAAGGCGATGATGGCGAGGGCGACGCCAACGATGAGGCCGACGGGCGCTTTGCTTTGTCTGTCGACGACGACAATCAAAATTTAATTTAATTTAATTGTCAAGCGCCACGCACTTTTCTGAATGTAGTAGGTGACTGGGGGAGGGTCTGCGTAATGGAGGATTGAGTTATAGGATGGAACGAGGAAGAAGGGGACGCACCGGGCTGAATGGGTCGCGGAGATGCTCGGCGTGAAGGTGACGCCTGGGGTGTTGGTGGGGGGAAGATCGACGCTCATCTTTCGTGTCCTTCTCTTCTTCTCCCTGGTCTTATCCTATCCGACTTGGCTGCTCTCCCGTTCTTTCTCGATGGTGGATGTGCTGAAGGTGCGTGAGCGTGTGCGTGTGGGTAGTCGTAGTCAGTGGTGAGAGCAACTGGCAGTGGTGGGAACAATGCAACCCATAATTAGCCCGCTGATCGCTGCGTAAATATGGACAAACATTGGGCGTCACTCTCTCTCCGCTTGCGTTCGTGGCGCCGTTTCCGTTTTCGAATATTTTCTATTGCAATCGAACGCCGGTTTCCGCACTCCCGCGACGGCTCCTAGTACCCCGTACGGCGAACTGGCTGGCCTGGAACTAAATTTTCTCGTCACTCGGCGAGCCCAGCCCGACAGGTGCTTGGCTTGATGAATGGCTGACTAGCTGACAGCGGTCTTCGGTCTGCCCGGCCTTGGCATCCCCAGGATCCTCTCAAGACATATATATGTTCTGCATTGGCATCAACTTCGAGTATCTCCGTCTTCCAATTTTGTTTTATATTTTCTGCCGGAAAGGGCTTGGCCCTCCCTCAGGCTCGGGCTTCTGGCGTTCGTGTACTTATCGGGGTTGTCGGTTTTCCCCTGGACTGTCGCCCTGTGCCTTGGCTTGGCACCCACCCACCCCATCTGCATCATGATACCTACGTGCTATCCGTCAACTTCCCGCATTCAACGCCACCCCATCCGTTCGTCTCTCAGGCCTATCTGATAGTATCTCTAGGACCCGTTTCTGATGCTAGTAACTCTGGGATTCGCTCTTGGCTCCCGTCGTTAAATCACCGCTACCTATATGCTACCCGCTCCCACCATTTTCACATCTCACCTCCAATCCGGATTTCTCAGCGCCCATCCCAAGTCCTAATTCAATCCTTCCTACATATCCTATCTGCACCGACTCACGCACGCGCCCACCCCCAAAAAAAAGGATATGATGGACATGGGATCTATGGGTCGGGCCCGAGTCGAACGGGCGCGTCCTACCTATAAATGCGAACGACAATGCGGTATCACCTGAAGGAGTGGACCGTCCACCGAGCCGATATTTACTTCTTTCGCGTCCTGGGTTTATGCACTCGAAAACCTTGAAAGCTATTAGATTCCAAGCCAGCATCCGCGAAAATAGGAAACAGCCCCACGGCTTGCCGGGCAATTCGCTTGAACCTCAGGGGATATGATCGACTACGCACAGGTGCGAACCGTCCACCGAGCAGATTGTCAGCGGGTCCTTACCCGTCTTTTTCGCCTTTAAATTCCCCGCCAACCCTTGGCGTTCGATCGATCGATCCATCCGTCTTCAAGCTGCACCAACCAACCAAAGTGAGATGCTCATATGTTTCCTGTGGCATCGACCTGCTCGCCGCGTCCCCTCTTCTTCCCTTGTCCTATAGGTTCTAGATCTGCCGGATACTGGTCGCGAAGCAGCTTCGTGACTGAAGAAAATTAGTATTCTGGGTCAATCCATGAAAAAATAAATAATTTCGGATCCTCTCAAAGCATGGCTCGGGCCCGAGTCGAACGGGTGGGGCCTGCTTCCAAAGCGGCGTAGTAGAGTACATATCGAGCGCAGGGGTGGGCCGTCCACCGAGCCGATATTTAGCTCCTTCCCATTCCTGGTTTTATGCACTCAAAAAAACAGCAATTCGGTCGTTCCTGGTACAAGGACAAAGTCAACGAATTTAAATCAGAATTCGGACGGATCGGGTTATAATTATACCGCACCATTCTAACATCTGAGCGCTCATTCTACTTAACGTCCTAGGAACCCAAAAAATTCAAACGATTACTTAGATTCCAAACTAGCACCCCAAAATGAAGAAAGCGGCTATGGCCCGGGCCCGAGTCGAACGGGCGGGTCTGCTTCTAGCTGAAGTCGTAGAAATATTATGTGCAGGTGTGGAACCGTCCACCGAGCCGATTCTTGCCTTGACCTTGACCTAGTTTTGTCGGCCCACAAATCCAGAGTGCCATTCCATCCTTCCATCCGCTCTCTCGCATTTCTTCGAATTCTTCCCTTCTGCTCTTATTTTGCTATCACCACCGCAACACGGACGTCGGGTAAGTACATACGCAAAACGACTGAAAAGATTATCCGCTGCGCCCGACCCCGTCAGAAGGATATGGCTCAGGCCCGAGTCGAACGGGCGGGTCCTGCTGTCGATTTGTTCGACAAGATTTATTGAGCTCAGGAGTGATCGTCCACCCAGCCAACTACTTAAGTATATCCGACTGGGTAACTGGCCAAACTAGCTAACCGGCCACTTGTGAAATACAAGGGATTGTGCTGTTAAATACTGAGATCTTGCTTCTGCGAGGTGGAACAGGACCTACACACACCATATACGGCAATGTTGTATCCTGGTTCAAAACATGAACTGAAACTTTGAGAGAATTTTGCCATTGGTCCGGCATTTTCCACACCAATGGCAAAATTCCCTCAATGTTTCGGTTCACGTTTTGACCCAGGATACAACATTTCCCTATATGGTGTAACAAGGATGCTGTGTGTCAAATTTGGCCGCAAACGCAGGCGCCGATCAAAAGCTGTGGCAGTTTGATGATCAGGATGATGGCATGGAGGCATCATTTCTTATCTCCGAACCCCGTCCGCGCGACTGTTTGCTTCTCCACCATTTCCTCACCGATTCTCAAGTTTTGGGGCTCTTCTTGATCCCTGGGTTCAGGACGACGACCTAACATGACGACTTTCACGACAAATGGTCTCTCCCGCCTCCTGGTACCTCAAACAAGTCCCGGCCTCATCTCAAGTGGCTTAATTTCGCCCACCTCTATAGTGAACCACCCGGTGTTGCACTGGGCTTGGAACTTTGCAAGTGTAATTGGAATAACCACTAATATGTCCCCTTCGATTTATGGCTTATGAACTATCCGCCTTCTCATTCACAACGGCCCACTATCCAAAACCATCAAATATCACTTGCGCCAACAGATGGATTTTGTTGAAGGGGTTATGTGTATGCGGAGCACATGGTGCGCACTTAGGTACGATCATATACTTCCTATGTAGTCGCACAGACCTTAATTCGAGCGGTGGGTATGCCCTGTGCTTTACAGGCCAGGGCATTCTGGGGTCACCGTAATCCCACCCATTCTACCTGGTTTAGAAGGGCAATCATCTGGTATGCATACCCCTTAGATATATGGTTCAAGTGCATAATATGGTGTATAATCATCTTATGGACAACATGGAATGCATTGGGGTGGATAATACGAGTGCCAACAAATAATTTGGCGGGGTGGCCGGTTAGGCTGTTTATTGCTGTTTCGGAGTTGTCGCCGAAATAAATTCAGAAAGTGATGAAATCATCATATATAAATTCAACTAAAGGTCCTAACTCAGTCGTAGGATGGATGTCTTCATTCTAGAGCTCATACCACAGTACACTCTTGGCTATGTGTATGTGCTCGAGGGTCAAAGTGCTAAGGTGGCCGGTTACCCAGTCGGATATAGAATATCAGGTTCATTCTCATCTTGATTTTATTCGCTCCAAAATCGCATCTGAATTCTGTCGAATCGATATCATGATTGCCCAGCATTCGGCGCGATCGTCCTCGCAACATGAACTCGAACGCGATCGGAAAAATTCCAAGAACTCCTTCCCCCACCAAAAAAAAAAACCGCGCGGAGAAGTCGTCATGGCTCGGGCCCGAGTCGAACGAGCGGGTCCTGCTTCAAGTGTTCCAAATGAGCGGTATCAAGTGCAGGGGTGGACCATCCACCGAGCCGATAATTGGTTCGCTCTCATCTTGATTTTATGTGAAATTTGGTGGACACTCCTGCACTTCAAGTTGATTCCAATGACTGTCTAGCTGCTCTCTGGCATGGTCTATTCTCTTGTCTTGTCTTCTCACTACAGTACGGTGCCTGACACTTGCTGTCCCATGAACTCAAAACGATTGGAAGACGCTGAAATGCGAAAAAGAAAAAAATGACAACTCGGACTCGGGCCCAAGTCGAACGGGTTGCTGCAAGGGGGAATCGGGATTCGAAAAATGGATATGGGACTTTTTTTCGACCCCAAGCTGACCCCCTGGACCCTCCTCCCCCTCCTTCCTAATAAGGAAGGAGTTTCCCAACCCTAGCGTGCCGGCTGTCCGCCTCGAGCCGGCGCATTCCAACTCGGTTCTTACCACTTTCCTTGACCTAGAATATACCACAAACTTTCGGATCTCGGGGAACCAAGGCATCCACTGAAGCCTGAGCCCGGTGGTGTATGGTTGAGGCTTGAAGCAACTTCTGAGTCAGGGCCACTAGCTGATCCATGGCGAGGTTGTGTTGAACTTAATTTGACTCTGAAACCATGCGCACACTTCTCTTGTTTAGTGGTCGCAAACTTATCTGGGGTTTATTTGAGCTTAATCAATAGACAGGTTGTGCAAGCCACACAGCGCCCCATGCGGCTTTTTTGCATTGTCAAAAAAAGCCTCATGCGGCTCTGTGCGGCTTTTGTTTCCCTATCCAGTATGTTTCCAAACCTTGCATACAGTGCTTTGAAAGCTGTTGGTGTTGATTCCAGCATCAGGTGGGAGGAGAAGGTGTAGGAAAACGGCCTGTTTCGGCAGCATCACGGCCATAGCCGCACAGTGGCTGTGACGAGACCAAATAATGACATCAAAAATTATGCACATTATGTTTGGTAAGTGGTTCAATGTACTGCATAGCACCTAATTTACCCATATTTCATCGAAATGAACATGAATCCGCTCATAAATCCTTCAGCTTATCATGCGGCTTTGCACAACATGTCTAATCTATGGAAAGAATTGAACTGGTGTGCTGATTGGAAACAATCAATTCACATAGTACCTCCATGTATTAAAGCAACCGTCACGGTAAAGGAGGGGTCTATTCCGTTTCCCAATCCCAGTCCAGTACTGGTAACGGTAGAGCCGGTTGCATTGGAAAACATCGTTACATCCAAAAATCCAGAAAATAATCGCAAAAAAACAAATTAAATTCCTTTAGCTATTTTGAGCTAAGTTTCGTCGACCTCATTCTCCTCTTTCTCAACCTCTGTTTCCCTCGCAACAGCTTCCTTCTCTTTCTCAGCCCCATCCACCACTTCACCATTCTACAGTGCAGCCCATTTCCTACCTTGATCATCAAACACCTAAATGTTCTCTTCATCATTCGTCACGGGATCGAGATAAAACCGGTACGGTGAGTCATCGGGATTTTCAGGGAGGGATAAGGGAAGATTCTACAGTGGTGAGCGAATGTGCTCAATTCGTGAAACGAGCTCCTGAGGAGGGCCCCCCGCTAGCTTTTGTTTGGGATTTCCCATGGGTGGCACAGTGCAGTAGTGTACTGAGAGAAATGTCAATATTTCTTTTTTAATTATGTCCAATACGACACAGAAGTTTGTGGACAATGGTGGATCCAGTCGATGATCAGTGGTCTGCGCTTTGGTGGGCAAGCCGGTTGCCCAAATTAGCAATTAGTAACGGTAACGGGCGGAAAGAAGACTATTTGCACAAAAAAGAAGGCTATTTGCACAGACCCATGACCCGGGCCCGAGTTGAACGGGCAGGTCCTACCCATCAATCCCGACGGCAATCGGCGCATTCCCTTAGTGCGAGCCGATATTTGGTGCGTCCTCACCTTCATTTTATGTGCTCACGAAAGCAACACTGAAGTTTGAACATCCTCGCACATCTAGCCATAGGGAAAACAAAATTCCGCGCGCCCAGCATGGTTACCCATACAATGGGTATCCTCTGATCGTTTCTAGTATTTAAGCAAGCCGTTTTAAAAAAAGGCAGTTACCCGAATTATGGCATGCCATTCTCCCATTATAACGCACGGCCACCCATTAATGCAACTGTGGGTTCTGGTGCAATAATAGTGAAGATTCGGAGCCTTATATAAATCGTTGCGCAGTTCTTTTCTGCAGCCGGGAGTGGGCGATGGACTCCCAGCAAGTGCCCACTGCATCTACTTGTCGTTTCCAAAATCCAACCGCTTGTTCGGGTGGGGAGGGAAATTCCTGAGGATGAAATAAAACCGGTTGGAATGGGAAGGGAGGATGGACATACCCAGAGCCAATCCAAAATCCGATGTAAGGGTCTTGATTGAAAGAACTTGAGATGAACCTGGTGGTGATTTTCCGGGTCTGCAGACAGTAATCCACACAACTGCGCAACATCGAGGTTCTCCAACTCACGCAGCACAACATCGGAGGGCCGGCACCACGAAATCATCCGGAACCATTCGCTATTGGATGAGTATTACTGGCAGAAATCGATCATTAAATAAGGCGGGCACACCTATCCAATTGGGCCCACGTTTTGTCGTCAAGGACCTTTTTGATACGGGAGACACAACACAGAGCCGCAAACTGTTGGATTTCTTCCGGTGCCATGTATAAAACCCCAGCTCGCTGAGAATCCTGAAGGAACTCCACGAGGGATTTACTGAGAATTCCGGCATTCAAGTAACTGCGTAATGCACCGAGGGGTCGGAGAGCATCCCAGTTCAAACCAAATAGGTCTTGGGCGGCGCGCCATGGATGATGGTTAGGCCAAACAGACACTATGCGCAGAATAGAGAGCGTTTCAGGATTCTGAGACAGTATTTGGAGAAATATGTCGTCGTATTGGGCCCCAGAGTCATTGGATGGGACGCCCTGAAGTGGAACGGGCAATGTGAGCTCCGAAATAAAGCGAAGGTCTTCCCAGATCTGAATGAGGTCTGACGGAAGAGGAGAAAAAGTCTGGTAAAATGGTTTGGCTTAGTATAAGCGACAACGAATCACTAGCTTCATTCACCTTCAGCCATTCAACAATAGCGGAAGTGGTCCGCAGATTGTTCAAAGACACTTTTTGAATGTCTGCATTCTCAAGGATGGGCAACAAGTCGTCCGCGGGGTCAATCTTGATGATGAAGCGCACAAGACTGAATGCAATTAACCTTCGAAGAGCATCATTCAGCAGTAAGCGTCATATCAAACAAACGCGCACCTGTAAAAAGTGGGGTCTGATGGTGAAGAGGATAAGAATACAATCATACACCGCACGAGCTGGGAATCAAGGTCCGAGCCATTTATGCACATTTCCGATGAGCGTAAAGGGTCGAGAAGAAAGTCGGAGAAGGATGCATGCAACAGCTCCACTGAAGAGCCCATACCGTCGTTGGTACGGCAAGGGGGAACAGAGGCAACGGAATGAAGGCCTCGCAGGACGAGACGCGAAGTTCCGGTTCGTAGCTGCAGCGCTACATCAATGCCCTCGGGGTCCCAGTTTCCAGCCCGCACCACTGCGTGGAGCACTTGCCGGAGAATGGATCGGTCAGGTACCGCGGACAGAATTTGAGTGTACAGGTTGTCGAGAGGTGTAGTACTGTGAGGATCAAGGTTGAGAACAGATTCAAGTCGCTCTGCGGGGTGGGAATATTCGTTGTCAATATACCGCACAACGGTAGCCGCATAGATGAAGGTTCCGGAAGACTTTTCAACTAGATGGTTGATAGAATCCTTTCCGGGCCAATAATTCTCCAACGGGATCCCTCGGGATGTGTGGTCATAGCGAATGCGTGAGAATTCATCGAAGAGGTACTGGCGAATATCGGCGTATGCGGACGCATCGGGCCGTAGCTCAAGGTGACAGCAGACATCAGAATTATTAGGAGCCTGGAGGACTTCGCGAAGGTGGGGCTCCGGGCGACTAGCTATCAGAACTCGGAACGGGAGAGTCCGGATTCCGTCGATGATGAGTTTGAGGAGCATGGTTTGTACACCATGGTTCTCACATTCATCCAGACCGTCGATCACAATTATCGGTCGTACAGCGAGCAGCGGTGCCTGCTCGAAGGGGGCGGCAATCAGCTTCCGGTATTGGTGCCGCATTGCCTGCTCGAAAACCAGGATGTCGCCTTCTACCGCCTCTTGGATTGAGTCGCGGAGCTCGTCAAAAGCGACAGCGAGTTGGTAGGCGAGTGTCGGAAAAAAACCCTTCCAATTCCCTCGCTCCGCATCCTGGCGCTTGAAAAAGAAAGAGGCGCCCAGGAGCTTTTGTTCTTGGCAGTTCTCAGCGAAGGTCTGGGCAACGGCGGATTTACCCATGCCTGCGGACCCGAACAGCCAGAGGATACTACACTCTCGGCGGTCATCCTGAGTCCATGCCCTCAACTCAGCCAACACCTTATCGCGTGTTCCCGGATGGCAACATGGGTCAGGGAAGCGCTCAGCCGAGTTGTGCATCGCATCCTTGAGCACAGAGCGGTACAGAAGGTCAAGACCTAGAGGTGAGCCAATTTCAAAAAATATTTACACAGGGCAATCAAGAATGACACACCATTTGCCTCGGATGTTGACGCACCTCCAATGTTCCCACCGACAGCGGCGAAGGCGCGGTCGAAATCGATTAAACGACGTTCAGGGGAACATGAATCCGGATGAGCTTCCCCTGGAAATTAGAACTAACAGAATTGGATCGAAAAAGATCGAACTTGCTGTAGGGTTTCCCATTTCCACCCGTACGGCTTCTGGCTGTCCACGAAGGGGGTTGGTGGATTGCCACTGAGAAGAGGTGATCTCTACTGCTAAAGCATCTATGTGCGACTCACAGCCTCTTCCAGGATTGTCAGGATTGCCTGGTCCGGAGACGATGACGTTCATGTTCATTTTCCCTGCCACATTGTAGAAATTCCCTCCGTGGATGCCAACAGTATGGTTCCCGTGGAATCTAAAGGACATCGCGAGAGCAGGAGGCAAGGGCTGGGGAGGCTGTGACAAGGCAGGGAACACTGATCGTGAGAGCGGCCCGGCGTTATGGGAGGGCCATAATTATGGCCGGTGTTGTCCAGGAAATTTCCCACCTTTCAAAATCATTCACCTCTTCTTCACAACAAATACACATGCCGAAAGATCCAGAAATAAATGCACTAATAGATCATAGCAACGGAGCAACCGCGCTGATTTGAGCACAGAAAGATGCACACGTCTATAACCATTTTTTTTTTCACACCCCAGGGAATGCCAAATCACATTTCAGAGGAAATGCTTAAATTCGTTAGGTTCGGATCAAGCTGCCGTTCTCAAATCACATGATATTCACGTGTTCCACGCACGATTTTGAGAAGGGGCTTGCGCCAGGATGTAAAAAAACAGCCATGTGTTCTGCGCGTCCTACTGGCTCAGAAACCGCGCCAATCGCTTGGGACACTTGGAGAGGATTTGATATCAGAACTGCAAAAGCACTTATACCTACTCAGAATTGCAATCCAGTCAAAAATTGTCTCATAAAGTCGTCGATGGTTGGTGCTTCATCCGCTAGGTAACCAAATTTAAATGCTTGAATAAAATTGGTTTCTGGCCATTGAGGAAAAGTCTGAGGAGACAGAGTTGTAGTACCAATATTCTCAGTGGTCCGAGGATTTTATTCCGGGTCAATACCCTCAGAAATGTGTGAGATAGGTCGAGGCGGAATTTTGGCCGGATTGGGAGTGATTGGCCATCAATTACGCTGGCAAGGCTTTCCCACTTCCTCGACATTCCAGCATTATCCCACACTCTCTCAGCCTAGAGCATTGTCAGAGAGCCTATATGCGCACCTCAGACACCTTAGAAAACATTTTACCACATTTCGTTGCTGATGGGCCGCATCAAATCCCATCGCCGAATTTGGCTATACCACTGGGAAAGTGTTTTGTAGCTGACTGCCGAGATCCTTCACTTAGATTTGGCTGGGAGATGTTCTGGAAATGACTCTCCGTGTTCATCGAGCCCATAAGATCAATGAAATTCGACGAAAATGCCTTGAGTTGGCCAGGAATTGATGTGTGCAGTTGTCGATCAAACTTGGCATATACCATTGAAACGACCGAATCTATGCAAAAACTGAAGACATGCGAACAAGCACAGACATCGAAAGATAAGAATATCACTTTACCACAATGTAATCGGAGCAGAAATGGAGGAGAAATTCACGTTTGAACACATGCATCTTTTTTGGCAGTTTGTAACAAGCCTCTCTCCGAGATTGTCCGGCTGGCCGGACCGGAGACAGGCTTGCTCCGAACCTATAAATTTGTGATGATCATCACCTCCAGGCACGGCCCACGTGTTTGACAGGATGAAATCCAGACTTTGAATGCCTAAAGTCTGTTGTTTACCGTGAAGACCACCCGCAGCTTGCACGATGCGCTGCCCTCAGTATCCCGGATTGCGGTAGCGGCGGCGGCGGCCATGGATTGCTTGGTCGGGAAGGGGTTCTTCAGCCTCAAGTACGCAACAAAATCCACACGTCCTGCATTTATTGCCGTACACTTAGTTGCGTTCCTTTGTCTTGGGGTCCTGCAGCAAGTCTGCATGATCCCTGCGCCTTGCAACTGCGAATTTCAACTGGTGAAGGTGTCTCATGCGATACGTGTATCTGGCTGTATCACTCGAGCTAGAAGCGGTCACACTGAACATACGGTAAGTCTTTCCACTCTCGTCTCTGGCGTTGATTTTTCCCCCCCTTGCGTAGATCCATATGTACTGGGCAATCCCTCTGCATACGCCTTCAAATTGTGCATCCACATCTGTCCAAACTGACCCAGTTTCTGTGTACAGTTGCCTGTCTATCTGCTCTGGCTTGAAATGCTTTTCCATGGTCAAGTTTTCTCTGACCCATTTCATTCCTTTTTTAAATTTTGAATCCGTGTTTTATTTCCTTTGTGCCCAAGGCATATGGTAGAAATAAGACTGTCTACTTGATATATGTGCTGCGTATAAATTTGTCCATGGGGAGATTGTTCATACTCTAAAGGCGAGCAAACGTAAGGACGAATGCGGTCTGCGGGGTATGTATCAGTTGGCCGGAGCCTCATGATGAGTGTTGGGTAGGTTAGGATAGGAAAATGCATAGAGCGAGCAGGCAGGAAAAGAATAGATATCAGAGGGAAGAGGAGTTTGAAATCTTCTGCGTGTATGGTTTGACTCTGCACCAAGTCCCTGCCATGTATCCACCGTTCTTGATAAGGTGCAAAGCATCAGTCTCTGATGAGAGAGAAAGTTGTAGAGCTAGGGAATCCTTCGCTTGGAAATCTGCTGGTCAACACAAAATGGAGTGGTCTTTCAGTGCTCCATGGGATGCACTGGACATTCGCAATGTGTCCTCGATAAACTCCGGATTGAAAGTGTTGGCACGACGGGAAGGCGGCAAGGGAACTCTGTGGAACACCGCTGAGTGCCATTGTTCATCTGTATCAAAGATCTAGATTGGGCATGTATAATCTTCTGGGAGCTCGAGCAGTGGGCGTAGAGCACACCAGATGAAATGGTTCTGTTGAGCCAGAAACTTCACAGTGCAGGTTTCCCTAGCAGGGAGGAGAACCAGGTTGCCTTTCCTACTCCATTGGACACCAGCTATTATTTTCGCGTGCTTTGTGTCATTGAATTCTGCAAACAGTGCTGTAATTGCATTGTACACTATGTACGGGATGGCTACTGTTGTCAGGGGAACCCCCCGTCCGTCCGTCTGTCCGGCTCCAGCCCATCGCACTGCCCTGCTTCCACACCTGATCCTTCGATAAAGCCCCAGGAGTTTCGCTTAATCAATCCCGGTTGAGACACTAATCCTGGATTAAATCAGTGATGAATTAATCCGCTGGAGGGATTAAACAGAGATTAATCGTGGTTCACCCAACAAAAAGGACGCAACTTGCAGGGATCGAACACAGAGCCACTGGAACATTCGACAAGAACGCAGGCCTTGTTACCAACTGCACCAAGGAGACCATAACTTGAGGTACATTGTGGTATGACATGTGTACATTTGTGTCTCTATCTTCTGTTTGTTATTATTCACCACCCCATCAATTTCAACTTAGTTCTACCTTTTATTATTCATGTTGGGCCGATTAAACATTAATCTTTTCATCCGTGATTCATCATTGTTGTGTAGTCAATGACTTTATTGATCTCCTATCCTAGTCTGTTAATCTTTCTCCAAGTTCAGGTAGACATTTAATCTGAGGTGTTATTAATCTTCAAGGATTCATCTGATCATTAATCCAACTTTATTGGTTCAGGTTATTCAACTGGTTTAAAGCAGTTTAAACACTTCATATCTTTGTCAATTCAACTCATCTGAATTTACAAGAGGAAGATTGCAATATAATTTCTGAAATCTAGCATGCCCTCCTACCACTATGATAATGATGTATAGTTATGACTTGGATGGCAGAGTGGTAGTCATGCCTGGATTTTCCATGGCTGACGTGAGTTCGATTCCCAGTGTAGTTCTTTTTTCTATCCACTTGCACTGGGGTTCAGATCACTGATTAATTAATCTCTGATTAAATCCGGGATTAGTGTCTCAACAGGGATTGATTAAGCGAAACTCCTAGGGTTACTGTCCTTCGTCCAGAGCCCCTTCCTCGTCCGGCCTTTCGTCCGGAACCCCAGGCTATGCCTCCACCCAGAACATCGCCCCCTGTCCCTCCGGACTCCGTTCCCCCTTGTTCCCCTTTGTCCGGCCGCTCGTACTGGAATGTGCTATGCGACCAAGCTCGGGATCAATGCCGATCACTTCGGACACGTGCTACTGGCTAGTACCTATTTGTTATATAAACCTTGCCTAGCGTGGGAATCCTCATCCTCTCTTCTCTTCGGATTCTCCTGCTAGGTGCGTATTTCTAGACTCTGTATTTAGTACTTTCAATTGAGTTCTCTTCGGATTCTCCTGCTAGTTCCCGCGCTCTCGCACTGAGCTGAGGTTGCCCTTACAACTGTTACATCCCATACCACCCGGTACCTCCTCCGGCAGAATCTGGCCTACTGGCTTATTACACCGCCCAGCTTACTACCAATACTCCACCAAGACACTGGACTTCCTCTGGCATATATATTCTCTGATTCGCCGGTCTTCGGACTAACGTCTGGCCTTTGGCCGAAGACAGGTTTTCACGCAATGAAGTCTTCTGAGCATTTCCCGTTTATCCGCCCTCCATATGCTTTCCATCTACATGCCCCCATGCATTATTCCCCATCTGTATGTTCCCTTGTACTCGCCTCAAGGCTATGTTCTCCATTTGCTATAACCCTTGTACTTCCTAATTAATATTTAGATCCGGCTTTAGTATTTAAACCTCATATCTACCAGCATGTACTTTAGATTAGTTATTAATGTCTTGGTCATCATTCATTGTCTAAGTTGTTCTTCCTCCATTGGCCTTAATCCCTTTGGCTGACCAGCTCATCATCCTCTTTGCCAGCTGGTAGTCTAGCTCGCCCAGCACCTCTGTGGTGTTAGTGTCCCCCACGTCCGTTCACCTTTGGCTTTCAGCTTTCTTACACCAATTGGCTTTCCTATCCCGACTGGCTTTCATTCACTGGCCGGCTTATCCAGCATAGCCCTTCCCCGCAGCTTGGTATATAACAGTGGCTCGGTATGGCTGAGGCAGTGTGGCTGATGCTCCATCAAATCATATTATGACACGGGCAGGTTGCTCTGTGGCAGGAGCGACCGTGTGAGGAGGAAACACCATCCTTACGTCTTCCTTAGAGTTCTCAGGAATCACGGGCCACGGTGTATCAGCTGCCATTAGACAGCTTGTGCAAAGCCGCACAGAGCTGCACAACAAACTAACAGGTTTGTGAGGGAAACTAGGTTCATTTTGGAGAGATAAGGGTAAATTGGGTGGTATACAGTACATTGAACCACTTACCCCAACGTAATGTGCATCATTTTCACGTCAATATTCGGCTTCCAGCACAGCTCCTGTGCAGCTATGGCAGTGACACTGCCAAAATGGCCATTTACTCCACTTAGCTCCACTTTCTTTCTCCTGCCTGATACGAGAATCAATGCTGATGGCATTCAAGGCACTATATGTAAGGCTTGCGTACATAATGGATGGGAAAACAAAAGCCGCACCGTGCCGTACACAGCTTTGCACAATGCCCAAAAACCGCATGCATCTCTGTGCGGCTTTGCACAACCTGTCTATTGCATATGTGACAGGCGTGGGAAGTGGGAGACCAGATCTTGACACGGTGGTCAGTGTTGTGGTCGTGGTAGGGGGTGCGGGCAGGGTAGAGCTCATGGTAGTGGTAGTGGGTCCAGGTATGGTAGATGTAGAGTGTGATATCAAGTGGTTGAGAGGGTCAACTGCACAGTGCGTGAAGTGAACAAAGAGGGAGTGGCACAGCACTGGATCAAAGTCAGGGTGGCTAGTGCAGAGTCCAAGAGGGACTCTAGGTGTTGGTAGTGAGCAGTGATTTGTCCAGGAGTCGATGTAAAGGCAATGCCGCCCACAGAGGGGGTTGTGGACAGCAGGACCACCAGTAGCACATTTTGATGGTGGTGGTCCATCCCCTCCTAAACTGACTGTTTTTGTGGACAGGATGGTGCGTCCTGCGCTTCGTAGTCATCTCTGTTGTTCGAGTATCCTTACTGCTATACATCAATCTGATGCAATTTTATTTGCTTTTTTATTCTTTTGTGCGGCAGGATGAGAATGCGATGTTGGTCCGTTTTTGATTCTGAGCAGCGCACCAGCAGCATACAAAGCAGCTACAGCAAACTATAGCTAACTACATTTAAGCTACAGCAAAACTACAGCAACTACATTGTCACTACAAGCGAAGTACATAGATCGGCCAAAACTACTACATAAGCGGTAGCCTTCACTACATGCACTCCACCAACTACAGCTAACTATATAGCACTATGCTGATGTGATAACAATTCTCACCCCTCCAGAACTGCAGACAGGCCCGGGGCTACTGTCGATGGAAACCAGGGCCCTGAAAATGGATCACTGCTAGGTCATTCTCTGCCGCCCCCAAAGTGGTGGGGCTTGGACATGCGAGGTGACGAAAGACGGGAGGGACCAATCTTCAACTACGCCCGGGCCCTAACTTTCGTTGCATGCACCAAACATGCCAGGGGAGGATTTGAGGCCACGATTGAGCGAGTCAGAGTGGCAATTCCATCAACGATGGAGGAGGCTGCCAAGTACTGTAGCTTCAAGCCCCGAGAAGATCTATCATCTGGTAGCCTTCACATCGTCGTCGAAGATCCCCCATTTTCCGATCCACCACATTTGCAGAAGAGAACATCTGCAGAGACAAGGAAATGAAGATTGAGCTTGTCCTAGGTCGGTGTACCGGAATAAGCCGAGGTAGCTGGGGGTAGGTGAAGGCTGTCTACCTGTCATTGTAGACAAAGGCATTCTGAAAGAAATCAGTTGTCACACGATTCTTAGGCAAGGTCCTTGCTATCTTGAACACAGGATGGATTATTGTGTCAAGTATTCTTGAAGGTATCAGAGTGTTCCAAACCTGTAGGTACCAGACAGATGGCTTCCAGTATCATGCAAGTGGGTAGTATACTAGTACCCAGTGTTCAATGGTGCAATTGATCTCAGGGACACTGCCTTGGCTCTTGGAGTTCTGAGTGTTCAATTTATCACCAACACTCATTAGATGGTATAAAAAAGTATTATCAAGTTTAAGGAGTGGTGGAAGTGAGTTGGACAGCTGCAGAGAGATCGGCCCAGCCCTAGGGGTGGGAAACTCCTTCTCTATTAACAGCTTGGGGCTGAAAAAAACTTTTCCACCGTATATCCAAATTTCGAATCCCGAACTCCACTTGATATGTGTTCATCCTTCCTCCTCCTGAAGTCATTCTGTGCCCCGAGTTTCAACGTGCCCTGGCAGTGGTATACAAGGTAGGTATATATACTTATCCTAGACATCTTTTGAGTATGCACAAACCGGGTGTGGTGCGGTTACTACCAGCTCTCTCCTCGTTGCATGTGTACGTGGGTGTGGAAGTCCGCGGGTTCAACTCCCAATGTCAGAATGGTGCATCGAAAAGCCTTTTGCCTTTCTTTCAATCATTGCCGTTTTGCTTTTCATTTCTTCAATCCTGCTTCGTTGGGTTTGACACGTCATTTAGAATAGCTCGCTTTCCAGATATCAGTTGTTCGACCCCCATGGCGCACCTCGAGTTGCGCGTGCACAATGGAAAGACATGTGTTAAACTGTAATTAAGCACTTCACGGTTTATTCTCCTATGATATTTCCCGCATGCTGCAGCACATGCTGATAGGCGATGTATATCCCGAACATCGTTGCTTTGCACAGAGATCAAATATGGTGTGGTCACCAGCTCTACTTGAAGGTAGGAGAGTATGGGAGTCATGCGTAAACACACGGCAGTGAAGTAACAGTCATGATTCGGTCCGCCATTCTTGCACAATTTGGG
Source organism: Mycena galopus ATCC 62051 (assembly GCA_014925785.1). NCBI lineage: Eukaryota > Fungi > Basidiomycota > Agaricomycetes > Agaricales > Mycenaceae > Mycena > Mycena galopus. Next base: position 11,503 of record WIQG01000561.1, on the reverse strand, counting down.
AGTGGGGAGGTACAGCTCGTATCTGTCTTCAGGGCAATGAGCTGGTCGAGACTTTATGTTCATGGTAGCATGATTGCGGAAAAGCATTGAGGGCAGGAGGGAACACGAAGGAGGAGATGATGGTGGGGGGAGAGGAAGAGCGGTGACGTGCTGGCGTTGTTAGTTGTTGTTTGCGCAGAGCTTGCGAGCCAGGATTGCCACTGATCCCAACTTTTGGCTGGGCCATCCCAAAAAGGTAGTAGTCCCAAAAAGGCTCAGGGGCAAAGGCGAAATGTACCAAGTGCCCCCTGTGCCACAACAAATTTTGGTCTCAGTCACTGGTCACGACACCCAGTGCCGAATGTAAAATTCCTGACATCCAGGCCAAATCTTCCTTAGAGGTGCAAAAAAGGCGGAATTTACGGTTTTTTTTGTCTCAAGTGCCGAATTTTTGAGGATGTCACGCCAAAATTGGCTGGTTGCCAAAGTGTTTTCGGTCACGGGTCACAACCCATGCCGAATTGATCGAAATAGTACAGTACTCAGTTCCAGCATCAACAAATTACAATGTACTTGCAATAAAAAGTATTGTCTCATGCTCCTGATAGGTGAGACAATGTGAACAGCAAAATTGGGGAGTACAGGGTGGTGTTAGAATGAATTGAACAGGCAGGGGCTGGGGTACGAAGCCGAAAAGAGGGGAGATGTTACATCCCGTACCACCCGGTACCTCCTCCGGCTGAATCCGGCCTACCAGCTTATTACACCACCCGGCTTACCACCAATACTCTGCCACTATGCCAGACTTCCTCCAGCTTATATTCTCCGATCCACCGGTCTTCGGACTAGCGTCCGGCCTTTGGCCGAAGATGGGTTTTCACGCAATGAAGTATTCTGAGTGTTTCCCGTTTATTCGCCTTCGCGTGGATCTCCACATGCTTCCCATCTACATGCCCCCATGCATTGTTCCCCATCCATATGTTCCCTTGTACTCGCTTCACGGCTATGTTCTCCATTTGCTATATTCCTTGTACTTCCCAATTCATAATTAGATCCAGCTTTAGTATTTGAACCCCGTATCTACCAGCTTGTACTTTAGATTAGTTATTAACGTCTTTAGACTCACCATTCATTGTCTAAGTTGTTCTCCCTCCTTCAGCCTTGTTCTCTTCGGCCGTCCGGCTCATCATCCACTTCGCTGGCTGGTAGTCTAGCTCGCCCAGGACCTCTGTGGCATCAGCATCCCCCACATCCGTTCACCTTAGGCTTTCGGCATTCTTACGCTGACCAGCTTTCTTATCCCAACCAGCTTTCATCCACCGGCTGGCTTATCCGGCATAGCCCTTCCCCGTGGCTTGGTATATAAAAGGAGACTCCAATGGGACCCATACTGAATCCGACAACCAAACCCGGCATAACTGATGAAAAATTCAAATTCAAAGGAATTGAAGCAATGGAAATAGGCAAGCTGAGTTGGCATGCACCAAATGCTTCGTTTTACACCAGCCGCCAGAAGACCAAGGAGAAGAACTTCTGCAAGTCAGCTTCAATGGTGCATGCACGCTGGCAGGTCCCTTCTTCCATGTCAAAGTATGTGGTGTCCTGTTGGAGTGACGAATGAGGAAGTCCAGCAAAAGGAAAACAAATGAATAGAAACATGTTGCACGAGGGTGATGTTATATCTGTGTCGAGAGGAGAAAGGAAGGAGAGGGGATAGGTTCCGGATGAGTTATGACCGGGCTCGGGAATGCTGGAGGTCAACAGAAGTAAATGGGAGAGGATTCCAGAACACAGATGTGGGCGCCTAACGATCTCCTCACGTACCAGGCGCATGGTACGTGAGGAGATCGTTAGGCGCTGGGATGTACAATGGGCTCGCAACACCACGGGACGAGCATTGCGACAGGTCGATGTGTTACCTCCATTCCTAGTCCTTCGCCATCCGTACATGGCATCGATCCCCTGCCCACTCATCTCGGTCATCTCCCGCCTCCGCACTGACTTCTCCCCACTCAACGCGACTCGATTCTGTCTTCACCAGACTGATTCCCCGGCGTGCGAGGCTTGTGGGGCTCCTGAAACCCGAAACCACTTCCTTCTTCAATGCCCGGCGTGGGAGCATCTCTGACACTGGGGACAAGATGTAATATAAGGCACCTTTATATTGCAAGTATATCAGAGGTATATTTTGAATATACTGCAAATATACTCAAAATATACAGTGCCGATATATAGTCAGTCTATATGATATATACTCCCACAATACTATGAATATCCAGGGTCTGTATATCCTCAGTATATTGCCTAGTATACTGAGTATATACATGTAATATTCCGAGGTCTGATGGCTGCCATATATGGACTCAGTATATTACAAGTATATTGCGGCCAAACAGTAGAAAATGGATGATAACACTTTCTATACATTGTAATTTCCACCTAGCACCCAGTTCTTTCCTAAGAGGATTATTGAGTGCCATCCAATAATGACAGATCTTCCTTCTGGCTCCACCACTATGTCGATAAAACAGAATCATTCTCTCTGAACACATCCTCAAATTTCATTACCCTGGTAGACTTATAATACAGATAATATTCAATATCACTATGGTTCTATCTTTTTTATCCAAAGAGGAAGTGTTGTATCTATTTTGATTTGCAACTATCTGAGCTTGAAAATTGTGGGATTTGTCTCAATTCCAATAGACCAAGACAAGCAAGAACAGGAAGTTGGGAGATGTGAGTGTAGGACATCTCAAATGATACTTTCCATGCTTTGTGTCAGGAGTTTTGTTGAATGGAGTGCACAGAATCTGTAGTGACTTCAAGACACACCGAGAATGGAAATATTTCTGGTAGGATAAAAACTCACCCTGAAAGTAGTAGAATCACTGAAGGTTTCCATCCTAGTAAAAACTACATCTAACAATATAATAGAAACTGAAATTGAAAGACCTAGTTTCATAATCACTTTCAGTGCTACAGAAACAAAGAGTTCCTTCACATTGTGAAAGGAACCCAGAAACTCGGACTTTCTGCGCGCCTTTCAACATCATAGAAGGAAAGAGTTTCAGCACTGAAGAAACAAGCGCCAAAACAGCCGCTTTTGGGACTGCTTTCTGATATCCCGAAACAGCAAGTTTTCACGGCGCAGAAATCTGCGCCATTTTTGCTATTGGTCCGGAAAATGCCGCACCAGTGGCAAAAATGGCTCAGGTTTTGAAACTCGTTCTTTCAGTGTTTTGAAAGCAGCGCCGAAAGGGGCTGTTTTGGTGCTGCTTTCTTTATTCTTCAAAGCGGCTATTTCAATGAAACCTCAATTTTCCGTACACCTTTCAAGACACAAAGAAATGTAGTTTCTTTGGGTCTTTGGAAGTGATTCTCAAACTAGGTATTGCAATTTCAGTTCCAATTACATTCATACTTGTAGTTTCTACTCGGAGTGGAACTCAAACTGAAATCATTACTCTCCAGGTAGGTTTTTATCCTACCAGGAATATTTCCATTTTCAGTGTGAGATACCATATCTTGTTACTGGACAAAGTAGAAAAGAATGCCTAGGGTAGGAATTGAACCCAAGGCCAATGAGTGATCCAGAATGAGAAGCAACAAAAAGTTGGGGGGAAATTGATGGAAGAGGTGAAAAAGCAAGCGGAGACCCTGAAAAAAGCTGTGCTTGTTGTGTGTGATCATACTTCCTCTAGTATGATCATGCACATTATGATCACCTGAGTCATGGGAATAATTTTCCATAAGGCAAAGGGTGAGAAATGTCATGTGATTCAAGGACTTGTCCTTGACTCACATGACCTAAGAACATGTCTACCAACAGATATCAAAGGTTCTGATGTGAAACCATCAGGGTGGCTAGCCTAAGACCCCTGCCTTAGCCTGGAATATTATTTGGCATGCCTACATCTCTGGAGGCAATCTCCTGATTTCACAGTGCAAAGACATTGATCCTCCATTAATGGTGCCAAGACAATTCCCCAGCCATTAATGATTATCAGCAGTAATAGTAAAAATTGCATCTCAGGCAACATTTTTGTGGTATTGTTGAATGGAAATTTTAGATGAGTTTGAATATGGGGGTGGAGCACACATTATGACCTTCTATAGCACATTGTGCATATTGTGTAAGAAGAGAGTTGAAACCAAGTCTTGTCTGCAAATGAGGTGCTTTTGATCATGATCGAGGTTCTATTGTGGGAAATTCTGATATTACCTGCATTGAAAAGTGTTTTTCTTCCTTTTGTGGATTGTTTGGTTGCAATATACTTGCAATATACTGAGGTCCATATATGGTAGCCATCAGACCTCAGTATATTATAAGTATATACTCAGCATATTAGGCAATATACTGAGAATATACAGACCTTGAATATTCTTGGTATTTTGGGTGTATATATCATATAGACTGGCTATATACCACCCTTGTCTATTTTCAGTATATTTGCCGTATATTTGAAATATCCCTCTGATATACTTGCAATATAAATGTGTGTTATATTACACCTTGCCCCCAGTGTGACCGGCCCTCCAGCGGGCGTCATATGAAGCGGATATCCTCGGAGCGGTTGACATACCCTCCCTACTCAATAACGCGAAACTACTCAAAGCTTTGGTTGTCTTCATCGCTGCAAACGGCCGATTTTCGTGATCCGCCACTCTTTCTCTCTCTCCATCCTCTCCTCTTCTTTTCTCTCGCGTAGATTCCTCTTACTTTATGTTACTATACCCTAGTCCTTAATCTCTCGGTTTCGCCCTCTCCCTATCTATCATCATACTTATCAGAACCTACCGCTCCATCCACTTCCCCCACTCACGAGCCCCAAACATTGTACTTAGTTCGCTTTTCACTCAAGATTTCCTGCTCACGTTTTCATCTTTTATTCCTCTTTAGATAAATTGCCTCACATACATACCACCATCTTGTAGCTACTTAAAAAGCCCTCACTACATACTGTTGTAGTAGTACAGTCGCATAGCCTAGTTAGGCCAGATACAACTACCTTAGATAATCAAACTCAAACTCAAACTCAAACCACTACACCACAGCTAGGCTTAAGGGTGAGCGTACTATCTGGTTGGCTAGGAATGAAGGAGGAGGGAAAGGGAGATGGCCGAGGGTTACCGGAAGTGAAAGCTGGTAAGCTGGAGGAGAATTGTTGAAGGCTGGACAGAGTCCGGTAAGCCAGAGGGAATATACCGAAGGCCGGGCGAAGTCCAATAAGCCGGAGGAGATATGCTGAAGTCCGGGCGATGTCCGGTAATCCAGAAGTTATGCCGAAGTCCGAGGTGGAGTTCGACAAGTAGGGAAGTTCATGGATGTATAAGTCCGGATGTCCTGGATAAGGTTTTCGACAAGTCTGGTTGTTGGATGTGAGACGGAAGTCCGAGTCCGTTGGCCGGAGTACTCAGACGTTGAAGGAAGAGTCAAGACGACAGAGAATGACGGAAGGCCAAACAACATTAATAATCAATCTAAAGTACATGATCGTAATCTAGACATTTTACACTGGGGGCAAGCTGTGAACTACAGGCCCTGTAAACTCAATGTAAATGTGAGGGAAACTTTAAGTTTTCTCAATAAATACCCATCATTTCCAGTGGCTGTAAATTGGGAGTAAATTTAGAATTTCATCTGGAACTGCACCCAATTTACATGCCCTGTAAATGATTGATATTCCTGGGAATTAATCCAAAAATACCCATCATTTACACCATGTGTAAATGTGTGATTTACATGCAGTGTAAACGGTGAGCAAACCCAGATACCAAACAACATATTTATGGCTACACCTTCCAGAATAGGAAATTCAGAATTGCCAGAAGGGGTCACTCTATTGTCATGTGAGTCTAGGATTCCTAGGATGGCTTTAAGAGGATGATTATGCCAGAGCACTTCCAAAGCTTACAAGAGGTGGCAGCTATACCCCATCCAATTGAGTTTCAGTCTGCTCTCTTTCTCTGTATCTGAATTTTGGTTTCATACATTCTTATTGCATGTCTACCACTCAAAACAATGAGATCATTTCTATTTGGTTACTATTTTCACCTGGAGTTTGTCAGAATATTGCAAGGTTGAAAAACTGTTGCCCCACTTGAACTCTTGATGAAGACTTTCTATGTCTGTTTTGCTCTCTGTCAGCTCCTTGTTGGTCTCAGAATGTGGGATTTCTGGTTGGAACATGAATTAAATGTTGAAACTTTCACTTCTTTGACTCACTGCTCTTCATGTATGTAGCATTCCTGTGTAGCATGTCATTCTCATGTTGCTCCCTTTTCATTTTTTTTTGATAGAAATGTGACCAGATTGCCCCCAGAGTTCACAATAGATGACCCACCCTGTTATCTTGACGTTCATTGGCCATCTGCATCTTGCTAAACAATTAAAGCAGTCAATGAAGACACCATAAAACTTTTTAGAGTTTCTGCTAGGTTGGGATTGTATATCATTTCCCTGATTGAGAAGGTCACCAACAAGAAAGAGCTGCCTGTCAGGTGGGTGGAATAAGCAGGGCTTTCCACTTTGGGGAAGCCAGTATTAGTATAGTGGATCCAATGGTGGGATGACATCTTGAAGCTCTGCTACTCATCTCATCTTTCTGCACAATCCAATGGGTGTCAACCCACGGACTCTCAAAATGATAAGGGAATAGCTAAAGAGGGCCAAGGTTGACAATGTTTCGGGTTTGATGTTGTTGATGGGTGGCTGTGAGAGGCGTGCTGGAACGCCTCTCACAGCCACCAATTATGTCTTTTGTACACATCACAAATGTGTATGTAATCATCTTGGGCAGCTCTGGGTTCAATCCTCACAATATGCATCTTTTTTTTAATGCCTCAACCATACAATAACCAATGAAATTTCTGTCAGGAGAAGAATTTGCTTTGTTAATTGCCCATGGGCAGAAGATTCCTACTGATTGTTCAATTGTGTGTTGAAACAGGAGTTGAACACAGCAAGGCCCAATCAATTCAAGCTTGACAGCAATCCTGATCATTAGGAATCCTAGACTCACATGACAATATAATGACCCCTTCTGGCATCTCTGAATTTCTTATTATGGAAAGTGTAGCTATAAATAGGTTGTTTGGTATCTGAATTTGCTCACCGTTTACACTGCATGTAAACCACACATTTACACATGGTGTAAATGATGGGTATTTTTAGAGTAATTCCCAGGAATATCAATCATTTACAGGGCATGTAAATTGGGTGCAATTCCAGATGAAATTCTAAATTTACTCCCAATTTACAGGCACTGTAAATGATGGGTATTTATTGAGAAAACTTAAAGTTTCCCTCACATTTACATTGAGTTTACAGGGCCTGTAGTTCACAGCTTGCCCCCAGTGTTATGGTAATAGCAGAGGTAAGTATATATAAGGAAATTGATTAAAGAACAAGGGAAGAGTAAAAGGAGAACATAGCTTCTTGTATAAGTACAAGGGAGGTGACGGATTGAGAACATAGAGCCTGTGTGCATAACAGGAGTGCATGTGGAGATTTACCACTAAGGCGGATAGACGGTTGTGTGAAAACTCATCATCGGCCGAAGGGCCAGATGAAGTCCAATAAGAGCTGGAGCATTCCGGAGAAGACCGGAACATTAAGCTGGAAGAGGACGGAGATGAACGCAAGATAACCGGAAGTCATCCAGTCATAGTCTGGATGTCGTCCAAGGTTGAGCCGGAGGTAAACCAATGACCAGGAGTTGGCCAGGAGTTGACCGGGAGTTGACTGGAAGATGACCGGAGGTTGCCTGAGGATGAACAGATGTATATCAGAGTATACCGGAAGTGGTGGGATGAGGTCCGGATGAGTCCGTGGTGGTACGGGATGTAACAGGTGACATCTGAGGACACAACTGAGAGGGTTATTTACTCTTCTACCTCATTTAGCCAAGACAATCCTCCTGCCAACCATTGTTCCACCCAGGTATTTGGCGTATGTTGAGTGGTTTTCTTCATTCAAACCTCAGCTGGAGCGATATCACAGGATGTACAAGGTGACAAATAAAAATGGCGACCGCCTCGCAAGTATAATTACATTGAACAATACCCAACGCAGCATCCATTTCTTACCCAAAATTGTTCCAGTCGCTCCCCCAGATTGGAGGTCTCATAACGTTTTGGACAGGTGCCCGGTATTCATTGCCAATCTATGGACTGACCGCCATATCTACGCAACTTTGTACTAGCACAGTAGCACCGTAATGGAGTTACCTTGCCTCTACATTAAACTCAAAACTGAGCTCAAACTACGACAACAGTTTGGTCAGAAGTAATAGGCCAATGCCATTTAATCCATTTCTGTTAGGAATCCATGAGGAGTTCGACATAACAGAGTCAGTATTTGGATTTATATCGACATTACACTGCTAGAAATCACACTAATTCAGACTAATCAGAACAATACATCAAAATTGAGTACCGCTTCTACTCGATATTGCGATATCGTTGTTCGATGCACTTCTCCCATTCAGTTCCATGGATGAAACTGGAGAGATCCAACAGTTTCACTCCCTGTGGGGAAATAACGAAGTGGCACCAAGGCATGCAGAAGTCGTCTCGGAGCGACTGAGGAATCCACATGAGTCTGGAAGATGATGAGAAAATCCATCCATCTTCAAAGCTGCCGGGAGGTATGAGAGTTTGAGTTTGACAGTGGGCAAACATAAAGGCCCCAGGCAGTGTTCATGTTTCGGACGGTCTTTTTGTCAGATCCAGAGATGATGTGGTGGCTGTCCGGTGAGAACGCGACGGGCCAGACCGAGTCATTGTGCCCCTGCAATGGCTCGCCGATCGCAGCACCCGTGGCGGTGTCACAGATCTGTACCGTCTTGTCGTCGGAACCAGAGACGATGTGCTGGCCGTCCGGCGAGAACACAACAGACAAGACCGAGTCATTGTGCCCCTGCAGCAGCTCGCCGATTGCATTACCTGTGGCGGCGTCCCAGATCCGCACCGTTTTGTCGTCGGATCCAGAGACAATGCGCTGGCCGTTCGGCGAGAACGCGACAGACGAGACCCAATCATTGTGCCCCTCCAGCGGCTCGCCGATCGTAGCGCCCGTGGCGGCATCCCAGATCCGCACCGTTTTGTCGCGAGATCCAGAGACGATGCGCTGGCCGTCCGGCGAGAACACAACGGACAAGACCGAATTGTCGTGCCCCTGCAGCGGCTCACCGATCGCAGCACCTGTGGTGGGGTCCCAGATCCACACTGTTTTATCGCCAGATCCAGAGATGATGCGCTGGCCGTCTGGCGAGAACGCGACAGACCAGACCCAGTCATTGTGCCCCTGCAGCGGCTCACCAATCACAGTGCCTGTGGCGTCATCCCAGATCCGCACTGTTTTGTCGCGGGATCCAGAGACAATGCGCTGGCCATCTGGCGAGAACGCAACGGACCAGACCGAATCATTGTGGCCCTGCAGCGGCTTGCCAATTGTAGTGCCCGTGGCGGTGTCCCAGATCCGCACCGTTTTGTCGCCGGATCCAGAGACAATCCGCTGGCCGTCCAGTGAGAACGCGACGGACAAGACCGGGTTGTCATGCCCCTGCAGCGGCTCGCTGATCGCAGCACCTGTGACGGCATCCCAGATCCGCACTGTTTTGTCGTTGGATCCAGAGACAATGTGCTGGCCGTCTGGCGAGAACACGACGGACCAGACCCAGTCATTGTGCCCCTGCGGCGGCTCGCCGATCGCAGCGCCTGTGGCAGCATCCCAGATCCGCACTGTTTTGTCACCAGATCCAGAGACAATGCGCTGGCCGTCTAGTGAGAATGCAATGGACAAGATCGAGTTGTTGTGCCCCTGCAGCGGCTCGCCAATCGCAGTGCTTGTGGCAGCATCCCAGATCCGCACTGTTTTGTCACCGGATCCAGAGACTATGCGCTGGCCGTCCGGTGAGAACGCGACAGACGAGACCCAGTCATTGTGCCCCTGCCGTGGCTCGCCAATTGCAGCACCCGTGGCAGCATCCCAGATCCGCACTGTTTTGTCACGGGATCCAGAGACAACGCACTGGCCATCTGGCGAGAACATGACGGACCAGACTGAGTCATCGTGCCCCTGCAGTGGCTCGCCAATCGCAGTGCCCGTGCCAGTGTCCCAGATCTGCACCATTTTGTCGCCGGATCCAGAGACAATGCGCAGGCCGTCCGGCGAGAATGCAACGGACCAGACCGAGTCATTGTGCCCCTGCAGTGGCTCGCCGATCGCAGTACCTGTGGCGGCATCCCAGATCCGTACTGTTTTGTCATCAGATCCAGAGACAATGTGCTGGCCATTCAGCGAGAACGCGACAGACAAGACCGAGTTGTCGTGCCCCTGCAGCAGCTCGCCGATCGCAGCACCCGTGGCGGCATCCCAGATCCGCACCGTTTTGTCGCTGGAGCCAGAGATAATGCGCTGGCCGTCTGGCGAGAACGCGACGGACAAGACCGAGTTGTCGTGCCCCTGCAGCGGCTCGCCGATCACAGCACCTGTGGTGGCATCCCAGATCCGCACCATTTTGTCACTGGATCCAGAGACAATGCGCTGGCCGTCCGGCGAGAACACAACGGACAGGACCGAGTTGTTGTGCCCCTGCAGCGGCTCGCCGATCGCAGCACCTGTGACGGCATCCCAGATCCGCACCATTTCGTCACGGGATCCAGAGACGATGCGCTGGCCGTCCGGCGAGAACGCGATGGACAAGACCGAGCCGTCGTGCCCCTGCAATATTTTTTCAAGGCTCATCCATGAATCAGGTGCACTGTACTGAAGCAGACGAGGGAACCACGACACGTAATGTGCTCGTACTGCTGATTGCCTCAGTGCCAGGGGGACCGCCGAGATGTAGATGTGCGGCGCACTTTGAGCGATGACAGGTGCAAACACTGAAACAAATTTCTGTGCATCTTTGAGGAACATTTCAATCCAATCGTCTCTTCCCTGTCAACTCGCACTCAGCAGGATCTGACCCTCCCGAAAACTGGCACTCACCAACGTATATTTTTGTGCGAAATGCAGTATTCCCGCAGCGAATGCTACCTCCTGGCGGATACTAAGTACCTCCAACCAAAACAAGAACTGGCCAGTGAGAAAACTCTTGAGTGACACAAGTATTTCGTCATCAAAATCAGAGTCCGCGAGATGAGGCCCCCAAAACCGACTGGCATATTTTAACGCAGGTGACAGATGAGACTCTGGCAAACCAGGTACCTCCGAATTGAGCAAATGGGAGTTGGGCAGGCAACAGATGTTAAATCTGAGATGCTTCTGCAGGACCGTGAAACATCCCGATGCCAAAGAGTTTTTCGCCTTCGCAACATCGAAAAACCAAGGGTTGTTAAAACCAGAACGATTAGGGTCCACGAGAAAATCACCAAAAGAGGCATGCAGAGTTCGAGCAGGTTGACCGGCGCTCCACTGAATGACGGAGCCGAGAAATTCCAAGATACTAGCTACGGTACCATCATCGAGACCCAGAATAGAATCCATCACACTGTCTGTAATGGGGACCTTCGC